>JSUI01006133.1:0-21744 GCA_000833645.1 Huntiella omanensis | reverse complement strand
CCGTCAAGTGGAACCTTCCTAAGCTTTGGGGTATGTCTGTCATCTTGGGTCTTGTCCTGGCTGTTGGCACTTGGATCACTGTCACGACTATGTACGCTGGTGGAAAGAACGGCGGAATGATCCAAGGCTTTGGTAACATGGACGAAATGGTCTTCTTGCAGATCTGTCTGACTGAGAACTGGCTGATCTTTATCACCCGTGCTTCCGGTCCTTTCTGGTCGTCCATCCCCTCGTGGCAACTGTCTCTCGCTATTCTCGTCGTTGATATCCTCGCCACTTGCTTCTGCATTTGGGGTTGGTTTGAGCATGGCGACAAGACTTCTATTGTCTCTGTTGTCCGGGTGTGGATCTTCTCNCCTTCGGTGTCTTCTGTGTGATGGGTGGTGTGTACTACCTGATGGAGAGTTCGAAGGGGTTCGATAACCTCATGCACGGAAAGTCTGTAAATGAGCATAAGAAGCACAGCTCGCAGGAAAACCTCGTTGTTAACCTTCAGCGTGTTTCTACTCAGCATGAGCAGGCCGCTTAAATGGGATGAATGTTATGACAAGTAATGATATTGATGACAAAAGCTGGAGTGGTGATTTAGATAGTTAATGAAGGTTTTTTTTTTTGCAAGTTAAAGGTTGCGAGGTTTCGGTGATATAGTGACATGGGACGATCTAACTATGAAGTATCAAATGTTCAACATCACCTATCGCCTTACGGTGGATGGACTGTGTGTTCGGTCATCAAACGTTTGATAGCTTTGCCGGGACATTTCCGGTTCACCATACATCGCATTTCTTTATAAGTTATGTTTACACAAAACTCTTCTACATACGACCATAGCCTGTGGAAAATACGGGGTCCCGTCTGCTCCCCCATAGTCAAGCCACAGAGCGCTGGATTAGTAGTACGGTGGGTGACCACGTGCGAATACCCGGTGTTGTATGTTTTTTTATGCTTTTTGAATATTCTACGGCCTGTTTTTGACGAGACCTTCGTCATTACTCATGGAGGTTTTCTTTTTTGTAGCCACTGTTATTAAGTGAGCCATTCTTCTTTACCTTGCCGGATATGTCCGCGGTATCGTCTGGTGTGTGTTCTGGTCAACGTCGTAACTCTATGGTCAAGTCAGCGAACATTACAGGGCCCGGGAACGTGTATGTGCAGTTTTCTTTACGTCGTGGCCCTTGTGACGCAAAAAGTAATCGTCAACATGAGATCATGTCGTTGGAAGGGACCACTCGTAGATCTTGGATCAGAACAATCGGTGTGTAGCTGGTTGTCGTAGTTTGTATCTCTTCAATGTATCACGCTACTCCAAGAGAAAGTCTGTATGTACATCGTGGGTAAAATATAGTGGCCGTACTTACGCAAGCAAATGGCTTCTAGCTATTGTAAGGCACTTTAATTTACAACATGTTAAGGAGGAAAGGAAGAAATGACCAACACAAACAAACTCAATTCTCCGAACGCAAAAAAACGAAGGCTACCGTCAATGGTGTTTAGACATAGCCATGACCGTTCGCTCAAGTATAGAGATCACGGCTAATATCAGAGTATGTGAATAGACCCACAAATTCGTCTTGGGTATCGTTCGGTCACTATATGTTCAGGTATTTATCTGACAGAAGAAGATAGAAGGCAGGAAGAGTGGACGGACTGTATACCCAAAATATTAAGTTCCTGTCGACTATTATGGTTGGGAAACACCTAGTCAGATATAACTCATCACACGATCCACGATCCAGAAATCCTTTGCCAAAGCGCTCTTGTGGCGTTACCATGTAGCGAACCTATATCTCCATAGGTTTCAAGGTGCAAAGGCCAGCAGCACCGTGTAATTTAATGGGCGGTGATCTTAGTACAATCCATGGTGAAAATTCGAAAACTAACTAGGTGACGGTCCATCACTGATGGCTACTATCATGGCCACCTATCCAAATGCCCCTCCGGTCCCACTGAACCTCTTAGTAATTGGATACCGAAACATAGCCCGCAGGTTTCTTTACAACCTCTGCTCTGTCGGAGTTGCACCCACCATGTTCACACCCGCGCTATCCGTTGTAAGAGCTAAAACTCTACCACCGAATCCGACTCCTACTCATACTGTGCCGGACCCCGCGGTGGCATCCGGTTACAGTCTCTTATTGGTCCTAACAACGATCTCGTTGTCAATGACCCCCCGCCATCCGAGAACGTGGCGCTTGTCAAGGCAGCGTTTTCCCTTGTCCGCACAGTCACCGCACACGCTCAGGGTGCCGCTGCCGCAAATAGAACAATTCCAGTGTTCGTCCATCAGCTGGGTCTTACAAAGGTAATAGGGAATCAGGTGTGCGGGACCTGACGCAGGGAACAAAATGGTGGGGAGTCCCCCAGTCGTGTATACAGATGGGTTCGTGGCCGCAATGGCCTGCACCGTAGCCCTGCGGAACTTGGCAAGCGCAAGCCAGGCTTCTTCCTCGGAGGTAGCCGAGTCAAGCTCCGCCAGTACTTGAGTCCCGGGGGAGAGCTCGTCCGGAATCTCCGGCTCGTCCTCATAGTGCATAGGCCGGGTGAGTTCGTCAAAGGGCTGGCTGGCGTTGGCAGCTTGAGGCTCAGCCAAGTCCACAATGCGAAGCGTCGCCTTGTTGGTGGCCTCGGCCACATTGTACAACTGTCTAAAGCTGTCATCAGAGTCCAGGGTCATGTACGTGGTAGACGAGTCACAGTACATCTGGACAACACGAGTACTAGAGAGGGCAGTGGGTAACATGGTGTTAACCTTGACGGTCAAGATTGTTAGTAAACGGTTACTTCATCAAATAACGTCAACACTACTTACCATATTCTCAATCCCGGCTCTGGTGCAGCGAGAAAGAGGGAGCTCGATGCATGTAGTAGTTTCAATGACAGACACCGCAGACATGACAACGATGAGTTGCGAGGGGCAAGGGGAAGCAGTGATTGAGTCCATGATGAAGGAAGTTAAGACCGATTAAGTATCAAGGAAGGCAGAAACGATGGTGGTCGGTGAGCGGGCCTTGCAAGCAACTATGGAGCAAGTGTATTTGTCATAGTTTAAACAGATTAACAAACACTATTGGGTGTTTCTCACAAAACAGGATTGAAGTGAGGCAACTATAACCAAGGCCTTGATTAGCAGTGTTTGACAACAGGTAAGTGGTCAGGCCATAGAACCAGCAAAAACGAGTTCGTAAGTGTAGGCGACAGGACAGGAGGCAGAGGTCCCAACCACGTACAGGCAAAAAGCTTTCAATGTTCGGCAACAGAATGTGAGACAGCTAGCAAGTTCAACAAATGTGTGTTTATCCTTAAATGTGTACAGATTGAGCGATGGAAAAGCGAATTTGGGTCTTTTGGAAGAAGAGATAGGGGAGAAAAGGAAAAGGAGAATGAAGACCTGGATCTCTGGATTAAATAGACGAACTGGCTGGGTAAAGTGGGAGACTTTAACTTTTAAACACACTGCAAAACATGGAGAGTTGAGTGGCGTTATAATCGTACAAAACACACACTGATTTGTTAAACCCGTGGGTATGATGATATAACCGATTCAACGTGACAGTCACTAAAGGTGCCACTGCCGGCTTTCCACCACGCATCTCACCATAGGGGCTGCTCAGACTTCGCTCCAATACTTGGCTAGTTGTAAAGAATGATGCACTTTCCTATGTCTGACATAGCGGATAACATCATGCATCCACTCTTGGGCTTTGGCGGATGCTGCGCTGAATCTAACATGTTTCACGGTACATGGCTAGTTACAATTGAGTACCAAACCAACCCGCATACAGTATACTTCCATGAGGCTTAATTTCAGCCAATTAGTACACCTGTTCCTTTATTGGGGGGCCTTAACAGCCTGGGCTGGTCGGGTCACCATATTCTACCCAGCTCGATCAGCTTCCACGAGTTAACCCCGAGCCGTAGCTCCAATAGACCAGCCCACGCAAAGCTTCCCGTTTTGGACATGTATGTATGATGTCGTCCATTATTTGGGTACGGGGCGAAAACAAAATATACAAGGCAGGCCCCACAGTTCATAAACATAAATAGTTGCGGCTTCCCCCGTTTCTGGGTGACTTCCTTTCTCGTTCTTTATTTTTTCCTCGGTGTCATCATTTTGTGAATTCATCCACTTTCTTTATCCACCCACTTTTTGGGTCTGTCTATTTCTTTCCTTAGTTTCCACCCCCCTCGTGTTCAACTTTTGTTCTCCCGGTTTTTTCTTTCGTTGGTTTAATCTTTTTCCACTTCTCTGGTGGGCTCTCCATTGTTTTCACTTTCTCCCGAGTTTTCGCTTCATCATATATGCTTCCGCCATTGCTCCCTTCTATTCGCCGTTGACGTCTTCTCAGTTCCCCGCGTCAGTCTACTCCAATGGTTTTGTCTAGACAATCAGTCTTCCTCTTTGCGAACTTTCATACACAATCGATACACCTACACCACGAGTCTACAGTTGGAGCCTTAGGGCTGTTAGTCTTCGGGCTATGGGGCTTAACATCGCGCTCGCCTAGGTCGAGCCGACTTGTTAACGGTGGTGCCAGCATGACTCCGGGTTGGTGCCAGGCACCTCANTTTGCGAACTTTCATACACAATCGATACACCTACACCACGAGTCTACAGTTGGAGCCTTAGGGCTGTTAGTCTTCGGGCTATGGGGCTTAACATCGCGCTTGCCTAGGTCAAGCCGACTCGTTAACGGTGGTGCCAGCATGACTCCGGGTTGGTGCCAGGCACCTCAACGGCAGTTCGTGTGGGGGGCTGTAGGTTCGGGGTGGGGGTGTGTTGTCCGTTGCTTTGATTCCCGTTGTTCCTGTCATTCACGTGTTCTTTTGTTTCTTCCCCGTACCTTTTGTTGCTTCCCCTACCAGCACACAGTCTTCATCTCTTTTGTTTCTTTATTTGCTCGACAGTGTCAGTGCACCTACAGCACGAGTCTATAGTTGGAGCCTTCGGGCTATGGTGCTTAACATGGAGCTTGACTAGGTCGAGTCGTCTTGTTAACGGTGGTGCCCGCATTAACTCCGGGCAGGGTGCTCGGCACTCAAGCGGCAGTTCGTGTGGGAAGCTGTAGTTTCGTAGTGGGGCGTCTTTGGGGTCAATCCTCGTGTTACTTCCAAGCATTGCCCAGCNACGTGCTCTTTTGTTTCTCCCTCGTACCTTTTGTTGCTTCCCCCACAAACACACAGTCTTCATCTTTTTTGTTTCTTGATTTGCTCGACAATGTCAGTACATCTACACCACGAGTCTACAATTGGAGCCTTAGGGCTACTAGTCTTCGGGCTATGGGGATTAACATCGAGCTTGCCTAGGTCAAATCGTCTTGTTAACGGTGGTGCCAACATGAATCCGGGTTGGTGCCAGGCACCTCAACGGCAGTTCGTGTGGGGGGCTGTAGGTTCGGGGTGGGGGTGTGTTGTCCGTTGCCTTTGATCTCCGTTGTTCCTGTCATTCACGTGCTCTTTTGTTTCTCCCTCGTACCTTTTGTTGCTTCCCCCAACAGCACACAGTCTTCATCTTTTTTATTTCTTCATTTGCTCGACAGTGTCAGTGCACCTACAGCACGAGTCTACAATTGGAGCCTTCGGGCTACTAGTCTTCGGGCTATGGTGCTTAACATGGAGCTTGACTAGGTCGAGCCGTCTTGTTAACGGTGGTGCCAGCATTAACTCCGGGCAGGGTGCTCGGCACTCAAGCGGCAGTTTGTGTGGGAAGCTGTGGCTTCGTGGTGGGGCGTGTTTGGGGTCAATCTTCGTGTTACTTCTGAGCACTGCCCAGCCATTCTGTTGTTTCGTTCTGGCATTTCGTAGTATGTTGTGGTAACACAGGAGTCACATTTCCCCTTTCATGCTTTGATCAAGTGGCAGTCAATGGCTATTCCTCAATATCAACTAGCTACTTTGCGATACTATGATCCAGTATATGGATGTACGTGCCGGAGAATACATAATAATTATCCAATATCCCACTCCTATTTATGTCTTTACTGATACTCTGACATGACCGCTAACTACAGTACGCAATGCTGTTACTTTTAAAGATCGTAGCCATATTCTTTGTCGTCGTTGAGAAGTACACACCTGAGTTCGNAGGTCGAGTCGTCTTGTTAACGGTGGTGCCAGCATTAACTCCGGGCAGGGTGCTCGGCACTCAAGCGGCAGTTCGTGTGGGAAGCTGTAGTTTCGTAGTGGGGCGTCTTTGGGGTCAATCCTCGTGTTACTTCCAAGCATTGCCCAGCCATTCTGTTGTTTCTTTCTGGGATCTCTTAGTATGTTGTGTCAACAGACATACCAGATTGTCCCCATTCGCGTTTTGACAAAGTCGCACTCAGTGGCGTTCGTTCACAATAAACTAGCTGCTTTGCGGTACCACGGTGCAGTCTATGGATGTACATGCCGGGGCACACAAAATAAATGAAAATATATGAGTCTTATTTGTCTCTCCACTTACACTCTCACATAACCGCCAAACATATATCCCAGTACTTGTACCTTTGAAGATCGTAATCGTATTGCCTGTCGTCGTTGATACGTACGCCCTGGGCTCGCAGGGTGCACATCGCCACAATCCCACTAGCGATGCACTTCGTGACCGATGCATTAATATGGCGCACCAGTATCGCGATGCTCTGCTAGACTGTGGCAGCCCCTGTATAACTGATATCAAGCCTACAGTTCCGCGGGTCTCTACACGATCCACAATGCTGTGCATAGAGTGCTCTTTTGTGTTCACGATATAGCATACACATATCATCGCATGTTACAAGGCATGAAGAGCAGTACGGTGTAATGTTATTGGTGGCGATCATAATACGATAGATCGTGACAAAGAGAAAACTGCTGAGATTATGGTACATGGTTGATGGGAACCATCGTGTGTATTAATATGCTCCTCCCGCCCAACTAAACATCATCGCCATTGAATATCAGCGGTTCACCGACTGGCTTCTTCACAACTATTTTTCTGGTGTAGTTGCTCCCTCCATGTTTACACTCCGACTATCCAGGTCAGAGCGAAAACCTTTACACCCAATTCGCCTCCTATTCAGACTGTGGCGGGCCCTGGGACGACATCCGGTTGTAGTGTCCTGTCGGCCTTAATAAAGGTCTCATTATCAACGACCTCACGCCATCTGAGAACGTGGTGCTTGTCGAGGCAGCGACTGCCTTCATCAGCACAGACCCCGCAGATATCCAAGGTGCCTCCGCCGCAGATACAGCAATGCCAATGCTCGTCCAAGACACGGGTCTTGCAATTGCTACAGCGGAGCATCTGTGCAGGACCCGAGGCGGGGAATACGATGGTAGGGACTTGCCCAGCAGGGTATCCAGACTTGTTCATAGTTGCAATGGCCTCAACCGTAGCCCGGCGGAACTTGACAAGGGCGATGCGGGTTTCTTCCTCAGAAGTAGAGGAATTAAAATCCTCGAGCGCTTCAGCCTCGAGAGACAGCTTGTCCGGAATCTCCGGCTCGTCCTCATAGTGAGTGGGCTGGGTGAGCTCGGCAAAGGGCTGGCTGACGTCGGTAGCTTGAGGCCCAGCCGAGTCTAAAATGCGAAGCGTCACTTCTTTTCTAGCCTCAGCCGCACTGTACAGCTGTCTGAAGCTGTCATCGGAGTCCAGGTTCATGTAGGTGGCAGCTGAGTCGCAGTACCATTGAAGAACACGAGTATCAGAAAGGGCGATGGCAAACATGGTGTTGACCTGAATGGCCACGATTGTTAGTAAATGATAACTTGAACAGACAACGACAACGCTACTTACCATGTGTTTAATCCCGTCTCTGCTGCACCGAGAAAGGGGGAGATTGGTCCGCACAGTAGTGCCATCGACAGACACCGCAAACACCACGATGGGTTGCGAAGGGCAAGGGGAAGCAGTAGTTGACTCCATGATGAAGGTAGTTTAAACCGATTAAGTATCAAGGAAGGCGGCAACGATGGTGATCGATAGGCGCGCGTTGTAAAACACGATGGACAAGTGTAATTGTCGTAGTTTGAACAAAGAAAGCAAACACAGTTGGGTGTTTGTTAGAGAGTAAGATAGAATCGAGAGAACTATATCGAGTAGCTTGATTAGCACTTTGTCACAACAGTTAAGTGGTCAGGCAGTAGAACCAACACAAACGAGTTTGTAAGTGTAGGCAGCGGGACAGGAGGCTGAGGTCTCAATCACGTACAGGCAAAAAGCTTTCAATATTCAGCAACAGAATGCGAGACAGCTAGCAAGTTCAACAAGGGCGTGTTTATCCTTGAATGTGTACAGATGGAGCGATGGAAAAGCGACTTTGGGTTGTTTGGAGGAAGAGAAAGGAGGAGAAAAGGAAAAGGAGAATGAAGTCGTGGATCTCTGGATTAAATAGACAAACTGGCTGGGCAAAGAGGGGGCATTTGATTTGTAAACACACTGGAAAACATGGAAGTATTGAGTGCGAGAAGAAGGAGATTACGTTGGTGATGTGTCGTGTAGATACTCTAGGTAGGCGTGCCAATAGCTATTTCAGTGGGTGATGCACTATTGTCTTGTTGATCTAGCAGGTGACGGGCAAATGAATGGCCTAGAGACTTGGGATATTACGAAGTGCAGTTAGGAAAGAAGGGAGAACAAAGACGTAAGAGCGAATTGTGTCCCAGAAGTCGGCGACAAGTAGGAAACAAGTTGATCAGCAAGTCGGGGTGGACTAGGAAAGAATGGAGTGGTCAGGAAGGAATGACGAAGCGGCGCTACACAAACCTATGTAACTACCATTCATCAAATATTAGAGCGGAAAGGGGCATGAGTGTAGTTTGGCAGCAATGTCGTCGTGACAAACATGGTCCCCGGCTTTTCTTGGTTGTGACGTTGACCAGATACATGTGGCGTTTACGAATATCCAGATATAGCCCATTCTCGCTTAAAACACTTTTTTAATCTGTACTAATCAGAGCGGAATGGTTTATGGGTTTCAATGTCTGTTGTCGGCATATCCGGGTCTTGCTTCTCAGCACCTTCTCACCCGATGCACGCATTTCAACAAAACGGCAGGAACATTCACATTGGCGGGACAAAATAGCCCAAGCGACAGCACGATGAACACACATACATATGTATGTGGTTGACTTACCCGTTGATGAACATGCATGTGCAGTGTGGTAATCATAGCGATGAACCCGCACTCTGTGTTCAGCGCAGATAGACCTGGTTTTGTATTGTACACTGTCCCAATTTTGGACATGTTGGACGGGGGCGTGAAGTATGGACAAAAGAGTTCTTGCTTGTTGAGGGGTAGGGGCCTGACTCTCGTACTTTTGGTTTGGCAGACGAAGCTGCTGGGTGAAGTCGGTTCAAGTATGTTTCTTTATCCGTATTCATGTACACACACATACTTCTGTGGCAGGATACTCGTAGCAGCACACGTCACATTGAACATGAGAAACTGTACAATGATCCAAGTTCACTGTTGAGAGATTCTTAGGTGACGCCGCGAGAGGACATGCCATTCTGGTATCATCATGAAACTGTAGTTACACTTCTTATATGATTACCTGTTTGTAGTCTGTATATTAGATCGCAGGTGTAGTACAGTTCGTTAATGTCCCCATTCATGCGTATAGGACAGAACTGCCGAGTGCATTGGTATGTTGTGTTCTATTGAAAGACTCACCAAACATCAACCGTTGGTCGGTGCCGTGTTGATGTTCCCAGGACTCTCCATGCTAGCCCGGTATTTTTCATAGGGCGGAAGGTACCTATCTCGAGGTGATTTAACAACCAACCGGGCAAGAGGGTGTGCCTCCAATTAGGTCCACCCCCTTTCATGAACGAGCCATCTACGTTGTTGGCCCTTCAGTGGGCTGCACTGTAATTCCAGGGGAGTCCACTGAACGCCCACTTTCAGAGATGTCCTGCTCTGTCCTTCTTTCTCTTCTTTCTCTTCTTTCCCTTCTTTCTCTTCTTTCTTTCTCTTCTTTCTTTCTCTTCTTTCTTTCTCTTCTTTTTCCTCTTTCTTCGTCAACTGAATCACAAGAAATCGAATAGTTCGCATTGCGCAATAACTTGTTTCATCTCACATACTTTGTTTCAAACTAGCTTAAACAACAACAATGACTTACAACAAAAAGCACGCTACCGACAACTACCCCGACTCCTTTCACTCTGTGGGTGGTCGCTTACTCCTTCCATCGCGGCCTTCAATCCCGTGGTCTCCACAAACTGAGCGTCGTCGGATCCAGTCTTACGGCAAGAAACCCGTCCGCTTGACGCTTGGGGGAATGGACAACCGATGGGAGTACTCATTTGCACGTCCCATAGAGTTAGAGGAGAAGGGAAAGGAGGGGCTGAGAGACTTGGTGGTGCGGAAGGCTGAAGGGCTTTGGCACGGATGGTGTGTGGCTCGGCAGAAGGGGGTCATTCGGCAAGTGCAGAAAGTGGAAAGAAAGGGTGGTCTTGTCCAGCGAGTGCTTGAACGGGAAGAGAACAAGTTGGATAGCATGATGGAGCGGAGACGCTGGGGGAAGGTGCTGAGAGAGTATGGGGTAAGTGCCCGCGAGGAGGTTTTGGGTGCCATGCACATGCATGCACACACGGAGGCGCTCATCTTACATCAGGAAGTTACTGCGGACGCGATGCGGGCCGAGCGGAACGCAGAGCCGAAGTGGCATTCGGGGGTTTATTCTTGGGTGGACCGGCACTTAGTTAGAAAGCCCAAGAAGAATCTCTCGGAGGAAGAGGGTTGCGCTACGATGTTTGCTCTTCAGGATGCTGATTTGAAGTGGCGCCAGCGAAGGGGGATCGTTGTCAACACGGAGACCAGCATCCTGAAGAAGACGTCGCTGAATCGGGGTAAGAAGGTGGTTAAAATAGTAAGATGGGCAACTGACTCGGAGCCCAAGTGGTCTCCAGAGTCCTCTGGGCAAGTGCCTCGGGTCCAAACACAACAGCAACGCGGGGTAGTTGTCGATAAGTCGTGCAAGGTCAAGAGTACCAGAAAGGTAAGTGGCAGTGCGAAACAACTGATAACTAACAGATCTCGTGCATCCAGTGTAACCTCTCAGTCGGCACCGACGTCGGCTCCGGCTTCGCAAGTAGTCTTCGCCGCCACCACGAACGACAACGCGCGCTCGCGCATCTCGCTGACCATCCAAGAGTACCCTTGGCTGGAAGAGTACTTTGACGATGGTTTTGTGAGCCAGCATTCGAAGGCGAAGACGAAAGCGGCCGGCCCGACAGAAGTGCGGATTGCAGAGAAGGACTTGTGGGAGTTGGGGAGACAGTTGACGAAGAGAAGGATGGAGCGGTGGCAGAAGGAGTGTGAAGAAGCGGCGGCGGCGGAGCGTGAGGCGGAGTTGGAGAGGAGTTTGGCGTTGAAGCGGGAGGAGAAGATGAGGGGACTGGTTCACCGGGACTCGGGGTGTTCTTTGGGTAACCGGGGAACCTCCCAGGGTCCTGAGGGATCGGGAACGGCGGTTGAGGAGAACCGGACATCGAGGTAAGTCATCCACAATCAATGACATTACTAACCTATGTTTATAGTTTCACACAAGAATAAAACAACAGGTGAGTGCAATAGCGTTTGGGTTTATTGATTTGTTTTTAGCCAAGTATCTTTATTTAGTATCTTTATCATACAGTCCAGGTAAGTTCAATAGCGATTGATATGATGAACTGTTGTTGACGAATTATCTGTATCTAGTTTCTTTACTGGTCTCCAGGTAAGTCCAATAGCGTTTGATGTTTTTGGTTTTTTGGTTTAGCGAAGTATCTTTATTCAGCATCTTTATTCTACACTCCAGGTAAGTCTACTAGCGTTTGATTTCATGAATAGTGGTTAACAAAGTATCTATATCTAGTTTCTTTACTGGTCTTCAGGTGAGTCAAATAGCGGCTTATTTCTTTGGTTTTTGTTTTAGCGAAGTATCTTTATTCAGCATCTTTAACATATACTCTAGGTATGTAACAGAGCGTTCGGTCTTATGCATTTGTTCTAACGAGACAACGATATTCAGTATCTTTATCATAACCTCCAGGTAAGTTCTGTAGCGTTTGCTGTTGTTGATTTGTTTTAGCGAAGTATCATTATTCAGTATCATTATCATAAACTTTAGGTAAGTCACATAGCGTTTGATCTCTTTGTGTGTTTTAGCGGATCCATAAGTATATTGATCATCATCTCTGTAAGTCCCTTCCCCTTCCTCTTCCCGATATCAACAATAGCATCCCATGTCCGGCGGCAAGCATACTCTGAGTGTCTACAGTGTCTTGTTCCTTCTGTTGCGCGCCAGTTGGAACAAGACACTATAGCATCTAAGTCCATGTATAACAGTGTCGTCCTATGACGGACTGACTTATACAACACTGGGCCTGTCAAGTGACATACCTGGTGTAGTACATGTTCAGACCCGAGGACAATGGCCCCGCTGTTGCCAATGGCATGGGAGCTTTGTTGATATCAAGTAACCNTTTTAGCGAAGTATCATTATTCAGTATCATTATCATAAACTCCAGGTAAGTCACATAGCGTTTGATTTCTTTGTGTGCGTTTTAGCGGATCCATCAGTATCTTCATCATCATCTCTGTAAGTCCCTTCCCCTTCCCCTTCCCGATATCAGCAATAGCATTCCATGTCCGGCGGCAAACATACTCTTAGTGACTACAGTGTCTTGTTCCTTCTGTTGCGCGCCAGTTGGAACAAGACACTATAGCATCTAAGTCTATGTATAACAGTGTCGTCCTATGACGGACTGACTTGTACAACACTGGGCCGTCAAGTGACATACCTTGTGGAGTACATGTTCAGACCCGAGGACAATGGCCCCGCTGTTGCCAATGGCATGGGATCTTTGTTGATATCAAGTAACCTCAAGAACACATACTATCACCTTCTCACAGCGTCATTCCTATTCGGTTTTCCCTCCTCCGGGAGGGTTTTCCCCGAAAAAAAGTAAGTTATTCCCAGTTATTCCCCCTAGTTACTCCAACATCAGCATACTAACTCTTGAACATACCATCCATCCCAAGTACCAACAGCAAACGAACCCTAGTGAAGAAAAGTAAGCCCACCTTTTTATCTGTTTTGTGCATGTCATTCTAACTCTTCAACATACCACACATTGCAAGTAACCATAGCCGACAAACCCTTATGAAAAAAAGTAAGCACATGTTTCTATCCGTTTGGTTTATAGCATACTAACTCTCAACATCCCATATGTCCCGACAGTCTCCCCTTGTCTGGCTGTTGGAAACAAGGTAACCGAAACTCTCCACACGTTGTATCATGGCCGTACTGACTCTTCCTGACATCATATATTCCAAGCACATCACTACAGTCGAGCCCCCGGTTTCAAAGAATGTGAGTCAATTTCGATGGTTGCCTATCACTCGAGTACTAACTCTTCTAAATTCTAAATGTTGCTATAGTCTCCTGTTTAACTAGTATTCAAGAAATGTAAGTCAATCTCCATCCTGGTTTCACTAACATTTCCCTGATCTTTCCACAATCCTAACAACAGATTCCGCCACGCCAAAAGATGCTTCCTTGAAATGGTTATCATCAACATACCGTTCAATCATCAGTAGTGTGCCAACTCTTAGTCTCCTGATCAATCACATTAAGCACACCCTTAACGCGTTAGCCTTCGATTCGGCGCGCCAATGACTTTATTAGTGGTGAGTTCACTAGTTCCGGTTTCGACATAGTATGTGAACGTCCAATGAATGATCTCTGGTCTCAAGATGTTGCGAAACACGATTAGCAAGAAAGGGAGAATAACCACAGAACAGCCAGTTCAACCCTGGAGGTAGGCGGAAAGTCCCTTCAAGTAGGGAAAGCGTTGATGGGGCGGGCGGAACGGACAGGGCTACATTCATGCAGCGGAGGGCGCTCTCTATTCATTCGTCCTGGGTGGATTCCGCCTATGGGGAGGTCAGTGAATACATGCCTGTGATTCCCGTCGCCATCCAGAACTCACAAATTACTGAACATAAGACTAGGCTGAAATTATTAGTATCCGCTGCCATTTCTCGCCTTTTTATCAAGCGAAATTCCAATTCATTCAGAATGGGCACTCGGGTCGAAGTGGATTGTAGGATGTTAGCTTTAGCACACCCATTTGATGCGCTGCCGCCCCGAAGTCACTCTGTACAACGGCTTCCCCTACTTGTGTATTGAGACATCTTTTCGCGTTATACCTGAAGCTGGGATGTATTTAGAGTGGTTATCAACTATTTTAAATTCCAACATGCACGCCACTTTCTAACGAGTCCATAGATGTCGTTTGTTGCACATATTTTGCTCCCCCTTTCTTATGCCCGCTATGAGTGTAATCTTCCTTTCCATCGTCTCCGAACTTAACCGGGTACCAGTGGCATCGTATCGGTTACATAGTAAGAGATCTTCTGTACTCACACATATTTATTTGGTTGATGGTTAAACATTCGACAATATCTATGATTTCAAGTGCTTTTACGTTGAATTCCTCGACGCCAACAAGGTCCTACGCCTTCTCGGGACATTTATGGCTTATGGATAAGCCAGTCTTGTCAACACCGCCACAGATCTCTTTCTATCCGATGGTACCACGTTCTCGAAACCCATATTCTTCTTTTGAAGTTCCAACTAAAACCCAGTCGCATGTCAGGATGGTGTGTCTGTTTGCCTGTTTGCTGACAATTCATCCGACTAACTAGCCATTACTTGTTCAACGTTCGATACCTGAGCTCGCGGTTGGCCTTGAATGACACTAATGCAAATGTTAGGGTTACGCAATCTGGGTTAAAGTTTGTGCTACCCCAAACAAATATCTCCCTGACCAACCCATTTCGTTCCGGTAGCAGCTATCTGAATCGCGCCCGGACCTTCTCTGCATGTTTCAGTCTGAAAGCGAGTTAGTGACTTGATCATATGGTGCGTCTTGTTACTTTCAACAACCGTAGATGTTTTGGGGACCCACTTTTCAACTGTGAACGGAGGGGACACGCTAAATGCTTGTGGCCAGACTGATCGCAGAGCCAGCACAGCCCTGCCTTCTTTTTCTTGGGCATGGCCACGAGGTTCCCCACCATTGCTTTGTCGGCTTGAACAAGGTTCGATACCTTGGTCTGCCTTCGTTCAACGTCCACCAAGTCGGCAATGATGTCATCAACATCTTTACCCCTGATCTGTCCAAGCTGCACGGTAACTTGCAATGATTGCGGCAGAGATAAGACCATGCGCTCCATCAGGATCATATTGGTAGCATACGGTTCCGCTTCGACCTGCTCAAACATCCGAAGAAGGTTGCGCTGACGTCTCATGGTGTCCCACAGATCGCCGACATTGCCCTTGTAGATGGGGCACATGAGGCCCATAACAGCATCCTCTAGTTCCTTCTCCAAGTACCGGCGCGACTGTCTGCGCAGAGCCCGGAACCTCTCGGCTGGGTGAGGATGTTCGTCCACCGAGTCTGCCCATTTGCCAGTCAGACCAGTGCTCATGATGCGGTTGGTCTTTTGAATGTGCTCAGTTGGCAGTAGTTGCTCCATGTCGGTATGATGCACGACATGAGTCAATCCTTCGAGGTTAAGAATCTTCAGCAGTTCTGTTCTCCAGGCTAGCCAATTGCTGCCGTCCAGCAGAACCTTCATCTGTGGCAAGTCACTCATCTTGCGTGTGATAGTGGGGTTTCTCAAAGGCGGTGATGTGGTTAAACTTAAGAAATAGGAAGTAGAAATCTGCGTATGCGATCAACAAATCGCGCTTATGACCTGTTAAATGTAGTCGAACTTGTGCTATATTTTTCAAGTAGCTATAGAGCACAGATTATCCCCCCTCAATTATATTTATCCCGTCAAGGGAGTTTGTCCACCCAGATCCCCACTTTTTTCCAGGCTTTGTTTGCCACTTCAGATGATCTTTGCGTTTCCATCTGACTTCACCAGTACCTTCAATTGAGCTCTCCTTGCCACAGAAAGGTTGATTTTGTCTGCGACAGGGGCTGTTCCAGGCAGAGTTCTTGCTTAACGGCCAACCATAGAGCCATCCTCTACATCAATATCTGCAAAGTCTGGTCTTCGCCGATTTCCATGACTTGCAGCGTTTGAAGCTTCTGGTTGCATCACACAGAGTACCATCTCAACCATGAAGTCAGGTGGTTCAGGAGCCGCTATTACAAGGGGGTCTACATGATGTAATCCCGCACATCATCCTGTGCTTGCTCTACGTCTGCGGCTATTTCAATCTCAGCGAACTGTGTCCGCAGGTTTTTTACCGTGGTAGGAATAGTACAGAAGTACACCCGGATGACTTGAAGCAGCAGGCGAATCCGCAACTGGACAGCGGCAGTCCAAGTATCCTACCGGGCCACATATTGGCCAAGGTTCAGTTCATGGAGTTGGATGATTGCCGCCGTAATCCCAGAACGGCTGAGCAATTCCACCTCCAGACCAGTAAGTTAAACGACATTGTAAGGCTGTGGAAGTACATAATTGAGATACAACAGGTTATTCATAGCCAACCAACTTCTCTAGAAAATCAAAGCCTTTCGTGCCCTTCAATACAGCAGCTGAGAAGCCTAGATAGAACTCCTAATGACATGTGTTGTAGATTATCGTACACGTGAATAGCTTCGTCATATCCATTATGGTCTGGGACAATGGAAGATGCTCCATGCAATAAGTGCGTTATGGATTCGCTCATCGGGCGCACTGCCGGGGGAGAGTCCCTGGGCTCTTTCCAGAATATGCCGTTGTGGGTTACGGGGGTGAATAGGTTGGTTTCTTATTTAGTCCTTATAGCCGCGGGGACCCGTTTGTTTGTATGATTACATGCAGTACTAGAGTGGTTAGCCGATATCCGAGCTTGTACTGCAACAAGGCTATCTGTAAGTGTCTCTAGATTGCAAACAAGCGCTCAGTCTCGGCCCCACTTTGGTCATGTGAGGTTAAACGGAATTGTGACTAAAGGGATTGACTGCAGGTGGTTAGATTGAAATGTGGTGTCCGAAAAAGATGAAACGGACAGCAAACAATGCGGGAATAATTGCCAAACATGGAAGTGGGAACAGGTAGGAATGCCTTTAACCCTAGGAATTCAGATGAAATGAACTGAAATTAATAAGAGACGCCAAAACGACCGTAAAATGATCCAAGAAGTTCAAACTAGAAGGTAAGGAGAGAAGGCTGCCACTGTCAAGATTCACGCAAAGGTGCTAGCGTTTCTTTGGGAGCTATGCCAGTACCACTGCGCCAAAAAGATGGATACTTTGGTCTTTGTTATTAGTGTGCGAGATATCAGCGCTTATAAGGCGGTGCGACATCTATTGCCAACCCAAAGCCTGACTATCGCCAACCCTAACCGGGACCTCCAGACAGGGTACAATCTGACAAAAGGTTAGTGGACACGGAAGACAAAACTGATAAAGATGATTTCCACCAGGGGCGAGGTATTCTAGAACTTTTCGTAGGTGGTTTGTGTTTCACCATAACATGAACCACGAGCAATTCTACATTGTACAGTGGGGACTTTTGTCGGAGATTTAGGGTTACAGGTCCCCGCCCGTCGGTGTGCCTAATATATCGGTGCCGTTTGCTGAGCAAACGAGCAGTATGTTTCAGCCAGCCATATGATAGTGTTGATTGAACATTCACCGCTATGGGGTGAGCGTCCAAGTAGCGAGGTTTAGGAACCTTTGACGTNTGCAAACAAGCGCTCAGTCTCGGCCCCACTTTGGTCATGTGAGATTAAACAGAATTGTGACTAAAGGGAGTGACTGCAGGTGGATAGATTGAAATGTGGTGTCCGAAAAAGATGAAACGGGCAGCAAACAATGCGGGACTAATTGCCAAACATGGAAGCGGGGACAGGTAGGAATGCCTTTAACCCTAGGAATTCAGATGAAATGAACTGAAATCAATAAGAGACGCCAAAACGACCGTAAAATGATCCAAGAAGTTCAAACTAGAAGGTAAGGAGAAAAGGCTGCCACTGTCAAGATTGACGCAAAGGTGCTAGCGTTTCTTTGGGAGTTATGCCAGTAACACTGCGCCAAAAAGATGGATACTTTGGTCTTTGTTATTAGTGTGCGAGATATCAGCGCTTATAAGAGGTTGCGACATCTATTGCCCAACCCAAAGCCTGACTATCGCCAACCCTAACCGGGACCTCCAGACAGGGTACAATCTGACAACAGGTTAGTGGGCACGGAAGACAAAACTGATAAAGATGATTTCCACCAGGGGCGAGGTATTCTAGAACTTTTCGTAGGTGGTTTGTGTTTCACCATAACATGAACCACGAGCAATTCTACATTGTACAGTGGGGACTTTTGTCGGAGATTTAGGGTTAAAGGTCCCCGCCCGTAGGCGTGCCTAATATATCGGTGCCCGTTTGCTGAGCAAACGAGCAGTATGTTTCAGCCAGCCATATGATAGTGTTGATTGAACACTCACCCCTATGGGGTGAGAGTCGAAGTAGCGAGATTTAGGAACTTTTGGCGTCATATATATATAGTACCAGAGCCACTGTTAGATAGAGAAATAGAGGGAGAAGATTATCATGGTTCGCCCGACATCGTTACGTGACTGAATACTTTATCAACTTTACCACATATAAACGTCAGTACCTCACTTCAATCAATCAAGGTTCTTTCCATGCAGCGAGAGCCTGCGCCTATGAGGGCTCACACCACAGCTACAAATGTGGATACATCAAACCTCAAATATATATAGTGGTGGCCGCAGCTGTTGAATTTACTGTCTTGATGTCTCTGGGATACACGAAGCTGCACATCTACACATCAGACATTGTGGATTGAATTGGGCCGTAAGTGAGATATGATATTTACCCTTGGCTGGTCTATGCCTTTAGTTTCCGTTGTCAGTATTAACGTCTAGGTCTCTGCTTGCTTTTGCTTGGTAATAGGATGCATTCTACTTTGACGTCCTCACTA
The DNA here is from genome assembly GCA_000833645.1 of Huntiella omanensis. NCBI lineage: Eukaryota > Fungi > Ascomycota > Sordariomycetes > Microascales > Ceratocystidaceae > Huntiella > Huntiella omanensis. The sequence continues at coordinate 2,849 of JSUI01006133.1, read as the reverse complement.
CGGTTGTCGAACGGCTACGGTATAGCCAGGTTATATCATGGGGGTTATGTTGGTTAGGGTTATTCATGAGGACACATCACATATGTGTGGCCTGAGCGCCAGCACATAACCACTAGCATAGTTGGAATCCCCTCACTGGGTTTTCCCCTTCTTAATTAATCAATCAGTTTTATCAGTCATTAACGCATTGCCCACTTCTTGCTCACGTTCCACANTATCATGGGGGTTATGTTGGTTAGGGTTATTCATGAGGACACATCACATATGTGTGGCCTGAGCGCCAGCACATATCTATTAGCATAGTCGGAATCCCCTCACTGGGTTTTCCTCTTCTTAATTAATCAATCAGTTTTATCAGTCATTAACGCATTGCCCAATTCTTGCTCACGTTCCACACTGCCCCACATCAAGAGCAAGGATAGTTGTCATTGCTTACACCCCCTTAGTTGCAATACTCGTCCTATACCCCTGTCGATGCATATATCGAGGTCCAGTCGTCAGATTGTCCCCTGTCTGGAGGTCCCGGTTAGGGTTGGTGACGTTCAGCAATGGGGTTGGCTAATAGATNTGGGGGTTATGTTGGTTAGGGTTATTCATGAGGACACATCACATATGTGTGGCCTGAGCGCCAGCACATATCTATTAGCATAGTCGGAATCCCCTCACTGGGTTTTCCTCTTCTTAATTAATCAATCAGTTTTATCAGTCATTAACGCATTGCCCACTTCTTGCTCACGTTCCACAACGGTACATATATTACGAGCCATGGGTCTAGTTCAATTTCCTAATGGGGAAACACTTAAACCCCTGTAGGTTCTGATCCACTGCCCCACATCAAGAGCAAGGATAGTTGTCAGGGCTCACACCCCCTTAGTTGCGATACTCGTCCTATACCCCTGTCGATGCATATATCGAGGTCCAGTCGTCAGGTTGTCCCCTGTGTGGAGGTCCCGGTTAGGGTTGGTGACGTTCAGCAATGGGGTTGGCTAATAGATATCGCCATCTGGTACATAGGTGCTGATCTCATTAATACCAACAACAAGACCAATGCATCCATCTTTTTGGCACAGTAGTGCTGGCCTACCCCAAAAACGATAGAGTAGAGCCACATCATTTTCCGGGGCTCGTGGTCCTCTTCTACACCGGCGAACTTGGTCCAAGAGTATGTGTCCGAGAATGAATTGAATGGGAGCGCTAGTGCTTGGGTCTTTGGCCCAGACATTAGTGCTCTAGCTATTGGCGAGAGTCTCATTCGTTAGGATATGACACCAACGAACTTCAATGTAGTGATGGCCACCATTCGAACGCCCGAGCCTTGTGAGGGATCCGAGTTTCGCCGGGTTGTTATTATTGACGACGACGACCATGCCGTCAACATCCATACTGACTGGTGACCTGAAGTTGTGGCTGGGGATGCTCCCACTGTTGCGATCATGACGAAGGAGGATAATAAGCGCGAGAAGGCGCAGAAGCATCTGCGCACCACGTTTCTGTCGCACATGATTAATACTTCTAGTGATTCAAAGCCTGCTTTTTTCAACGCTTAGAGGGCCGCTCTGATCAAGTCAGTAACTCTTGTACGAAAGCGGGAGACAACTGATCAGGAGAGATTGGCCAAGCGGGCTAGATTGGCATAGACATTACACAAAATTACCGAAGCAAAGGGAGGATCATCTAGGAGACAGAGAATACATGTATGGTTGAGATAAAAACTTCAAAGTCATTTCATGTGCTTGTGAATGGATACATAGGTGTGTGATAACTGCAAGTCAACAAAGGTCACAACGAATGGCGAGATGTATGCGTGTACCCATGTTTGTACCACTGTTAAGAATTCATGACTGATGCTTCAAGTGTTAGAGTATCGTGAGCGGTAGTAGTAGAAACGTGCATTGGCCTAATAAGCTATTTGCCAAGCCCTTCAAAGAAGAGACAGGAAATAGACTTAGAAATGAGAGACAGGAATTGGACTATATGAAACATGTTGCTGGCCCATTTTCCATTGAAAACTCACTAGAAGGCATCTCGAGACACTCCGAGATAGTGGGAAGTGGACCGGTCAGCCGTTAATCATCAGACCGAGTAGAGGCTGAAGGCTTGCCAAATTCAAGAACAACGAGTTAAGGGTATGATTGATGCGAGTAACCAGGGGACTCAGAGTGGGTACACTGGTGACGATTGAACTGTACGGTGATGATCACCATTTTAATGAATGGTCTTTTGACTTGGCGTAATTTGATGTTGAGTATGTTGAAGGGTTAATACACCGCGAGTGAAACGGGCATAGCGATTCACTGACCTTTTTTGCAAAGGTAGTTAAACGGGAGACTTTCTGAAGATTTAGGATGTAGATTAGCAAGTACTCGAGTGATAGACAGCCATACAAATTAACTCACGGTGTTTGAAACTTGTCGCTAGACGGTAGTCATGTGCGTTGAATTGATGGAGTTGTGAATGGTCAGTATGCTCATGATGCAACAGGTGTAGAGTTTCGCTCACCTTCTTTCCAACAGATAGGCAAAGGGCGACTGGCAGGGCATATGGCATGTTGGCGAGTTAGTATGCTATAAACAAAACAGGTACAAAGGAGCGCTTACTTTTTTTCACAACGGTTCTTCCGCTCTAGTTGCTTGGAATACGTGGTATGTTGAAGAGTTAGTATGCCACAAACAAAACAGATAGAAAGGTGTGCTTACTTTTTTCATGAGGGTTTGGTTGCTGTTGGTACTTGGGACAGACGGTATGTTCAAGAGTTAGTATGCTGATGTTGGAGTAACTAGGGGGAATAACTGGGAATAACTTACTTTTTTTCGGGGAAAACCCTCCCGGAGGAGGGAAAACCGAATAGG
>JSUI01006132.1:0-21691 GCA_000833645.1 Huntiella omanensis | reverse complement strand
GAGGGTGTCTAACACAAGAAAACCAGGAAATCAACGGCTGCCCGATCACATATGTCCTGACGACACCCGGACTGAGAAAGCCAACGTTAGCAATGTGAAATGAAAAAGCGCGAGAGTGAAAGCGGCGTGTGGAAGGAGAAGAATGTATCCCAGAGAATATTTCACAACTGCCCAGGTTTTGAGCGTGCCTACCAAAAAGGGACACCTCGGCTGCTCCGAAGACGAAACCACCGACAACTAACCTCCGTGATACAAAGTTAACTGGGCTCAGAAGGAAAAAAAAACCAGAGAAATGAAGAAAAGAGAAGGAAAAAAGGGTCAAAAGGCCATAACCCAACAAGGAGAGAGAGTAAAGAAAGGTAAGAAAAGTACAAACCAGATAGAGTATACCAGCAAGCTCCAGCAAGAAAAAAGAGCCAAAGAGAAGTGTCAACATGCATATATAGACGGGAAAGGAGGGGAGAACAAAAGCATGGGGGCGTAAGTCTTGTGTCAGTGAACTGTAGGAGGTTGTTCATGACAATACAAGCTCAAAAAGCTTTGGCCATTGCGGGGAAGTAAACGTGTTTGGATATGCACATGTACATACATATGTACATATGTTCTTTTCCTTTTATTTCTCCGGACATACAAACCTCCTTTGTCTTTTTTGTATGGCCTTTCGCAATATTCAAAACTTCGAGGAAAACCCGATACCATAGGTATTTCCCACAGTCGTCGACAACATGACTCTAGTTCTTGCAACATACAAACCATACACCATAGCCACGAGACATGATCAGCAATTACGTAGGTTTTAACAGACCCCTCTGTTACTCGAATCACCGACAGGATAACCACTTTCGAGGCACTCTATTCTATATTTGGCCGCCAACACATAACGCCAACGACGCCTGCACTCAATGAGAAGAGCAGAGTAAACCGTTCGAGGGGGGTTACCATGTGTAATGTATGTTTCTAAGGCCTTCTTCTTTTGCTAACATGTTTGACGGTAACTTTGTTAGTATGCCAACCGACGGTATCACGGCCCCTTTGAGTAACAGGCGAGCGAACTCCCATCATCCACGGCGACCAGACCTCGAAGTCATACCCAAACACAAACTTTACACTCTTCATCACGATAACCACTACAACAAGCGCATATACGAACCAGCCACGAAACACACGAACATCATTTCCAATAGTCTCCGAACAGACGACCTGCGGAGACGTTACCGCGGATTCCGCGCGTCCATAATGTGGGGATATTTCCCAGTCAGACAAGCGTTCATCGTCCTAGATTTGTCCTTGCTGACTGTCGTTTTTGTTGAAGTCTTTTACTCGTCGTTTGGACTCTTCGCCGAAGATAGCTTTCTTCGTAGATTACATACACATCACGTTCACAACTACGGCAATGTCAAAAGGATATGAGATTATAAAACGCAATGTATTAACCAACGGTCACTAATTTTAGCCACCTGGGCGAGTGCATCACAACTATGATCTAGTTGAGCATCTCCGCAATAGTGAGGGGGCGGCGAGGAACCTGGACCTCGACGTCCTCGTCATTTAGCAAGTTGGTAATCGAAAGTCTGTGGTCTGTGGCAGAGTTGGGGATGGCCACTGGTACATTCTCGGTGAGAATATACGCCAGGGAAGTTTTGCTGATGGGGACGGATAGCTGGGACTCCGGTGTCGTGGCGTCAGTGGAGGACGACTGCTCGGGAACAGCCATGTTGTTTGACTACAATCATTGTTAGGAATTCGGATGTAAAGGGATTATTGCTGGATGTTCTTACCTGGGGGAGCTTGACAGCCAGAAAATGGGTTCGATGAATGTAAATGGCGCTTTTAGGCGTCAATGATATATCAGCGTAAAGTAAAAAGGAACTTGAGCTAAAGTGATTTCACTAGGGGCAGAGGCTATCTTTTTATATTCGAATTCCGACTGTGTCTCACCCGTAAATCCCAATCCTCGGGATCTACTCTGATTCGATGGCTCCATTCTACAGAGCTAGTAAACTTAGTAGGCGATTTCTCTGGAAAAATCACACCTTAATGAGTTAAAAGAGTATGGTCGCTTAGCGACGGACAAGACTGGCGTTGAAAACCGCAATGTATCACGGATATCAAGCAGAATTATAATCGAACCGATAGCTGGGCGTTACCACGTGGCGATCAGGAAATCCAGGCACGGGGTTATAGAAATCGTGGGTCCCGAGCATCCGGTACACTGTCAAAGTCAGGCAACCTTGAACGAGTCTACTCGTTTCCGAGTGTGGCGACTGACAGCATCAGTTTCTACATTTCTGGAGATAATAACCTTATGGAACTATGGTGTTTGTTGGATGAACGAAACCAGTGCGTCTTTATGACCATGGCAGGGCTTCATCACGGAACTAAAGCAGGCTCATTGCTGTTGCTGCCAAGGCCTTTGTTCTGGGGATTCAACACTCCATGGTTAGCACAAACTGATATGGGATTGTTATTCCTCGCAGTATAGGCCTTTCTAACCGACTACAGTCCTTACTTTGACAATGATATCATCATAGGCGTGTAGGATTGTCGGTCTCAACAAACAGGTAACCTTTGGAGGTTATCGCTGTCCACCAGGCTCGTTTGAAGCAGGTATGAATGCATGCTCTGGCTTGATGCTCCTTTATGTAACACAACCTTTGCTGTATTTCGTACTCCACTATTCATACCGGGGTCTTTGATAACACTAGCTAGTTTTTGGTGTTTTGCTGATGCTAGCACGTTTTACCCCACAATCTCACGAAATCCCACGTCGCAACGTGATGTTTTGCCGTGAAAGGTGCCGTATTGATTCAATTTCGATGCGTGTACATTACAGTCAAGTGTGGACATATTCCCAAACGTTACACTTGATGAACTATGTCTATGATAAATCCTTCATTGCAGCTTTGAGATGGTTTGGTTGATCACGTGATCAGGGAGTACTTCGGTGGTGATGCATTGATTTCTGTCGCGCAGTTGAGGTAGCCCTCAATATGTGGAAACTTGTGCCGTTGCATAAGAAAGCAAACCGTGGCTTGACGTCGCATAGCAAAAATGTGGCATAGACTCTCAAAATGTGGCCCTTTTTCGACAAAGATCTTCGCTGGCCGAAGTACACGATTGTGTCTAATAAGATAGGGTTGGAATTCCCACTTACAACAACTGCACACTAGTAAAAGACAAATATGGCCGTGAAATACATATATTTCTGAACAAGGAAATATCACGCTCAAGAGTTTGGATGGTGGCGGCCAAGAAAATATCACATGGGCCACCTTTTGTAGGCCCGGTAAAAATTAGATCATCATGCTATTTGCACAAAAATTCGCCCAAGTGTAAAAAGTCCAGCTACAGGAAGAGGCACTAACCCGATAGTATAGGGTTAAACAGTATCCATTGTAGGTCGCTGATTGTGGGGTCCTATCGGAGAAGACGAAGAAGGATACTGACGTCAGGTTGGGGTAACTGAAGGCGGTGATGGGAGCAAGCAAGTTCCAGATTCAAGTTCAGTAGGACTTAAAATGTAGATAAAATCGTGTCGTACTCGGCAAATCTGTGATAGTGTGTGGCACCATTCGGAGGGACTGGTTGATTGATTCTTTCTCAACCGGACATCACAACAAGAACAGTGATTCAATATCGGCACAAACCCCGAAACCCCGAAAATAGACACACCTCTTGCGTTTTGAAGAATAACCAGCCGTTTCTTACCCACTACAGAGACCGCCGTACCGGTCCTCAAAACCCAAAAGCCATGCGTGCATGTGTGTATGCGCACAAACAACCAGGGGTTTAATGGAAACCACAGTCCATGTTACACCCGCACCTGCATGCTTTAAATCAAAATTCGGATGGTTGTTACTCAACGAAACGACGATTCTTTGAGACAGTCCAGACCAGCATCGCAGCCTTGACACGTATCTATGCAAGAACGAAATCGCTTCGAAGATGAGGAAAACCGTATAAACTCGAAAGAAATACCGGAAACGACATTTATTTGGACATGAATTACCCTTGAACAAGAAACTTCAACTTTACATGTTTATACCAGCCTTTGTGGAAAAGTTCCATTTTACGCCACACGCCGTCAAACGAGACTCCGCGCGACTACAGGTCGCTTCGAATTGGACGAAGGAAAAAAAGATGTCTGGTGACTTGATATGCTTCTGACGGCAAAAGTCAATATCGCGGAAATGCTCAAAGTCCGTCCGCTGCGCCAGTATCGTCGGCTTGCTGGCCTGATCAGACCCACGGCAGGAGTTAAGGCACAATTCTAAAGGACCACGAACACAATGATGTCACCATATTGCCCAAGGATACATGATGCAACATCAAAGATGCCGAATATCCTATAAAATACAAGTTTTAGACTTCTTGGATCTACAGAATCAACATCTGATAGAGTAAGCGTATGGCAAGTTCTTTCAGGGCTGACCGCTCTACAGGCGTAAAGCCTAGACCAGTGGGCTCTCTTCTGTTGGTCGATGAACAGAGCTTTGATTCAGAGTAAGGCCTTATTTGCTTCCCCATCTAACTAGCTCCAATTACTGGCCATGTTCAGTGACTTGTTGGAGCTTCGGCCCAGAAAGGTCAGAATATAAGCCTGGCCACCACTGTTAAGAACGGCTTCAGTGGTGTAGGTACCTGATTTAGTGAGATTGGGCCCTAACCTTGGGATTTACTGTCCCAAAGAAGAATCGATTCCTGCCAGAGATCCCATTGGGCCATATATTTAACCTCTCTGGCATTACCTAGCTTTTGCGTTTTCTTCTTCCCTCTCTCATCGATAAGTTCTTCTTCATTATTTCTTCATCGATACATTTGTTCCTCTAAAATTCTTCATATCACCATTATCATTTCCTTTTTCTTTTCCATTTGGTTTTCCTTTTTTTCTCGTTCCTTTTCCTTCTACTTTTCCAACGTTGCAAGTCATTTACTTTCTGCATCTACGCATTTATACATCATCAAATAACATACATCCGTCACACCATTCTTCAACATGAGTGACAACGCCGCTGTCATGAACGCCACTCCCAACGGCGGACAATCGGACGACGATGTCAGCACCTTTACCGCGGAACGGACCGCCGAAATCCGGAGAATGTGCAGCGTCTCGTTCATCCTGAACTCCGTTGCTACACCCGCCATGGATGGTGAAGTCAATGACGCGGCATTCCAGGGGGCTGTCGACATCAACATGTTGCTAAACGACGATGGCGCCACAGTCGGAGCCTCCCAAGCGGACCTTTCTGGCATGGCTTCGGAAGACGCTATGTCCCCTGGTGATTCTGATAACTCCCCTGCGCCCACGGAGCCCCCTGTGCTTCACGAAGACACTAACTCCCGCGCTGCCTATCTGTCCGGACTTGCCGAGATGCTCGGGACAAACACTGAGATCGGAAATGACGGGCGCCTGCTCCAGTTTGTTGCTCTGATATTCGGCGTCGAATCCCTGGATCCCTCAAACTTACCTCACGAGGATGCTGTCCAAGACGACGGCGATTTACACAACAACGGCACAGACTTCGATGGCGACAGCGCGGTGGGGCTCGATGAGTAAGCCAACTCTACGATCTCGTGGGCGAACCAACTCAGGTCGTCATGAATCCGCCAAAAGTTTGAACCCACTCCCATCAGATTGGAGTTCAGTGTCTCGACGCCTCCCTCTATGTCTATTCAGTTTCGACACACACATCAGCACCAAAAGCTTTGTTTTTACTTGTCGGGTTGCTATGCCGGGAGCCAGGACCGGCGTGTTATATAGTATGACAGTCAAGTTGTGTTAATACTAGTCTTATTTTCTGAACCACAGTTTTCTTTCCATTCAGTGTCATGGATAAATGCAATGATGCACTCTCCTAACATGCGTGTACTAACCATCGTGATATCACACACCTTGATCAACGTCATTACTACCATATCCTCGCCTTAATGTACTACCCAATGGGTTCTACTCAACCTAGCCATCAAATCACGCTATTCTCTCTACCTCAAATCCATGAGGTGTGCGATCAGTGGCTTATCAGCCATGCCGTGAATTCTATTTACGCCTTCACGACAGATCAGCCCACATTTGCCAAAAGTGACCCAGGCTAGGAGCGCCCTCGGCACCCTCGCCTTGATACCATCAAACTCGGCATGCAACGTACGTTGTGTTTTCTCCACGAAACAGCTCGTCGGCGGAAGCGGCATATAGCTACTGTTTTTTCCGCGCTCGATGTACTTTCTCTGAGCCTGGCAACTTTGCTGACGATGGAATAGCTTATGTTGGAAAAGATGGCACCGTTTAACCTGTATTCAGTGTGAAGATATTGGCGTCATATTCGCAGCTTTGCTGGGGTAACTTGCCAAGATAGTTGGGCTCTGCACCACAATAGTAACTAGCACGACCAAATCGATGTACTTTGAACCCAATATTGAGATGTGAATGGTTCTTTATCAGATGTATCTATACCTCTTGTATCCTTTGCCATTGACAAATGATTTACCCAAATCATAAGTGCCTTCCATTGTTGCAAATATGCCTATGACGTACTCCTCAAACAGAAAACATGAAGACGACATCTTCCTCGATCCACCAGGCAGAGATCTGCCTGAAACACAAACGCAACGGACGGAAATGGTGTACGGTGACTCTGGCCTGAAGTAACCACCTGCTGAGCCGCTGAAGTAATACACTTTCAATGTTTTGCTTCTCATGTTTTGCATCCTATATTTTCCTTTGCTCTTAATTCTTCTCCTTCCACATTACTCGGACTTGTCACCCTTCCAACTTTGTCTCAATTGTTGGCATTATCTTGTTTCTTTTTGTCGATATTGTTACGTGGGTATCACATCTCTACGAGCTCACCATCATTCTATTAATTTCCACGTCCTATCTCAGGCCGGTCTTCCCTCGTTATTGAATACTATTCTACCCCAAACACACACCTGCGGCCCACGACTGTCACAAAATGGCTACTCCTAATCCTGAGTCTACCTCTCGGTCTGCTCTCGCCGAGTACCGTACTATTGAGGCAACTACGGACTCTCCACAGGCCATCCATAGCCAATGCAACACAACATATCTTCACAGCCCCGCGGAGGATCTCAGCTCTGACGACGAAATCCAAAGTGAAGAGTTCAGCGAGGCTCTTCACACCTCGGAGTTCCTCACCTATAACGGAGTTTTAAACTATCTTTCTTGTTTCAACTTGGGCAGCTTTTTCCCAGAGAACTCCATGGCTTCTACCGATTGTGCCAATACACCCGGATGCCTACCTCTCAATGTCCTTGCTGACGGGACAACACCCCGGCGTATCAACTTGGCCGATGTGATCGATACGAGCAAGGACGATCTGGACTCGGAGGACCCGCAAGTTTTCCGGCTTTTCTTTTCCGGTATTTTGGATCTCGACTTTCTGAAAAGCATCGATTATGGCTATGAAGCAGAAGAACCTACCGAAGATGAGATTGATGCCGATTCTGACGAGACCGATGCGAAGGATGAGGAATACGAATCAAGTATCGATGACCATATGACACCTCCCAAGGAATCCATGTTGTTTGGTAGCTCGGGTGGCAGCGTTTGAATGAGGCTTCTGTTTTGGTAAATTCGTACTGTTGTTTGTCATGCTAGATGATGGTGATTAGCGGGTCTGGCCCGTTGGACAAAGGTGGAGATGTTTGTGAACAGATTCGAGCTTTGGAAATTCTGTAGTACGACGAAATAGTACAAGCCTTTTGTTATGAGTGAATTATTACTTTATGTTTGATCGGAGTATATCTCATCGTCATGTCAACGGTGATAAAATTTGCAATGACCATACATTCTGACATCACAGTAAGTATTGTATACATTGATTAAGACTACAAATCACTATATGGCGTCAGTTAATGCTCAAGACTAAATATTGTGTTGATGATGCTATGACTATGTACCCAGATAGAATCTTAAAACGTAAAACGCTACCTCGCATAAGAACTTAACGCACTCCAGGAGTTTTGTGGGATGAGCTTTGAGGTGCGTTCAATCTCTACCCTGCCGTGTCCCCAAATTCACATTGCTGACATTCCTACGTATTTCATCGGTTGAATCTGGAGGTCAGACTTGAGAGAAGACTGGGACGTCGCTATCCTTCCGTGGTGTAGGATGGCCATCACAGTTTTATGTAAAAGACTTCTTTGGTTGAGATACAATGCCAAGGGCTTCCAAATATGACACCAAAACATGTTATTATCTGAGGTATCAAATGTGTAAGTGCACCGATCTATAGTGCAAGCTGAAGTCACTCATTCTAGGTAATGTGAATGATCAATAAGCATTCGAAAATCTTGTATAACTGGTAGGTCGATGGAACCCCTTTATCACGGGCCCAAGTTGACATTCGAGTAGCATGTAAGATCAATGAACACCGAGCTTCCTTTTAAAGCTATACAGCAAATATTAGCACGTAAAATATTTCTCGGGAATGTCTGTGGCTTGGAAGAGAGGGCTTCACTCTGTTGCTTGTTCGCCCCATAATGCACTTGTATCCCTAAACATGCCTCTCTTCTTGTAACGACATAAGATCGATTAGGTTCTCGACTCATTATAAAGCGACGTGGTAAACCCGAGCAGAGGGACTTTAGTAATATCAATGTGTACTTGGTATCCTGTGCACGGGATGTATGTGCGGGCACGGTATCACTGTAATAGTTCATAGGACTGTATGGAAAGAAAGCAGTAGAAGAAAATAGAGCTTTTATAGGAAACGAAACTGATAATATCTATCATGTGAGTTCTCCCAAAGACGTAATTCTGGTGGCGTCTAAACCTGCTCATGGTGACGGATATCGCCCGTCGAAACCGATGTGTCGGTGGGGTTGATCAGAAAGGCAATGCTGCACTTGTGCTTGATGAGGGCCGCCTGCACGATGCTGACTAGGTTGTTGGAGGGGATCAAAGGTTGAACATCTCCGCGCGCACCTTGGTGTCCCATAGCTTGGGAAGTAGAAGCGGGAAGTACTCCAGACATATTGAATTATTCTGTTGATGAACTGTGGTTTTTGTCAGAGCAAAAGTACAATGGATAGGTGATGGACGACTGATCTTACATGGATGTGGAATAAAAGATGCCAAAATTCAAAAAGCGGATGATTGAAAATGATGTTGAGTAATGAATGTAGGTAAAGAAATTCGTAAAAGAAGAAATGTCGATGATCAAAAAAATGACAGAAATATAAAATATGATGGTGAATTGTTTGAGACAAGTTGTATAGGTAAGCAGATGTACTTGTACCCAGAAACTAGTTATTTTGTGAGCGTGAGACAAATAGGCCTAAGGGTCTATATGATTATACAGGGCATATCCACCACTGTAGCGATTCATAATAGTGGCTGACCGGCCTGAATGCCCATTTCGCCGCCTATAAGGTCCGCCAGGTGCCCAACAGATTAACCAATCGGAGTCGAGTATATTGGCAAGCGTAGGAGAGCTCGGACACATGCCGTGGTTAGTCCCCGAATCTACGGAGGAGAGCCGGCGGGTGTATTATTCGCTCCGGGAGAGATTCCGGGTTTCAACCGTCACACAGTTGCGGTAATCTGAGTGGATTTCACATTGCACAGTCAAGAGCATAGAGTCTGATGAAGGGCGGGTATTTGAGAGATCTTGTTATCTTTTATCTAGCTTTAAAGAACATCAATCCATGATTGCGCTCATGATGTGGCATTTGCTGCGGGAGTATGTACACAATTCAACAGCGATTTCTGGATGAGAAAGACGTAATATTATCATTTCCAACACTTTTATGGTCAGTAATAACTACATATCCAACCATCAAACAGCTTTGATGTCAGTAATACTATATAGAAACCCAACCGCCCGGCTTGATACATGTTAGGTGGGCGAAGCGGGGAAAGTGGAACTTGCGCATGTAACTTGGTAAAAATACATAAACTCGGATTTTATTGCTGGAAATGGATTAAACCCAAAATCATGTGTATTTGCCATGTATAATTGAAATTTATCTTTTTCTTTCATACTTGCAAGTGTTCTCGTCGTTTAGTATGTAAGTGCCCGGAGGGTGTCACTGACACAGAATTTCTAATAAAGTGGTCGTTCGATTGATGAACGATCATCGGCACTTTAAGTGCATGCATGTACGTTTCTATGTAACGTCGGCTGTCGCACCCTGTTGAAATTTCATGGTTTCTCGACTTGTATACACCGGCCTATATAGGTGGTCCATTGCGGGGATGAGTGGGACGGTCACTGAGCGCCGAAAAAAAACGGCTATTATCACCTATAATCGAGAGCATATAGTTCTTCCGTAACTCTGGCTGCTTTTGTTGTTCATTCCCCATTGGCCATGCTTTTTTCCTACAGCTTATTGGCCAAGCTCCGACGACCCATTCTCGATGTTTCGAGACGCTTTCACAAAATGGGTAAATATCATTTGGTTGCTTGTCATTTCGGTGTTTCCCCATGCAAAGGCTATTTCACTTGGTCGTCCTTATTATAACGATGAAGTCTTCTGCCTCGATTTTAGTAGCCTCCGCCATCGTATCCGCCCAATTGATTCAACCATCAACCATCAACCATCGTGCAATTAGTCTGGGCAATATTGTATCGTGTTAATGCGGGCTATTCTTGTCGGTATCGACACGCAGACCCGAATTTTAGGTCGTCAACACGATGCTCTATCAATTCCCGAATCTGCACGAAGTCAACCACCATGATACTGTTTTCGATCGTGGCCTTCCACCGTCGTGCTCACGATCGCTACCTGGTACAGAGATTGACTTGTCAATAGTGGGCTTAATCCTTTCACCCTGTGCCGTATCTTCAGGCCGGTTTCGAGGGAAAATGGCCGTCAGGACCGGGGTCGATCACGACAGATGTCAGAAGCTTATAGTCGCTGATGTCAGATTGTACCCTTTTTGGTGGTCTCGGATGGGGTTAGGGTTTCTGCAGAGCAGATGCAATAACCCTACTATCACTGATATCACTACAACCGCCAACACCGACTAAGCGATCCATTTTTTGGCCGCAGTGGTACTGGCATATCCCCAAAATGCTAACATTTTCAAGTTGGTTATTTCTTGGTTTGAATGTTGAACCCCGTTGTTCTGGCATTGGTATATGTTTGTCAAGAATTTGGGTTGTTTATGCATGGTCAACTTTAGGGTTGATTTTCCTTTTTGAGAAAGCGTCATGTCACACAAGACCCTGGCGTTTGGCAGGCGAGTCTGGCTATAACAAATTCCGATGAACCGACATCAATCATTAAATCAATCCCTCCGAGGACACAACATATCCGAGCAACTAATCGATCCCCAAAAATCCATAGAACATTCAACAATGACCGGCTGCAATCCAGCTTGATTCCGAAGGTCAAGCAGCTCTCGTCGTCTAAGCCGGCTCATTACGCCCCCATACCTCCGACGCTCTCTGCAAAGACTGCTTTTTTCTTCCATAGACAACTTTACTGTTGTTAACAATCTACTAGAAGATACTGAATTTGTGTCCTTTTTGTCTGACATCCGGAAGGACGTTGAACGTACTAGACCCGCGACGGCTTACACCAGCTAGTTTAAGCTTCTTACCGGCGCCAACGCTGACAAACAAGTCTGGTTTAACCAAAGCTAACGCTTGGAATGTCTATTGGCTATGACAGATGACACCTCTAGGTAGCCGATAGCGCAAGTCTGTCCCTGTTAGTCTCTGCAACGGACCGTTCGGAGTCTGAGAATGTACGATAGTGTGTGGTCTCTGTCCCATACGAAGAATACATACACACATGGAGATTATAAAGTAACTAACGACTCTGTATCGAACTTTATAGACAAGATTCCTGTTCACAACCGACCGCAACAGTTTAGTTGTAGCTTCCATCCGGCCTAAATCTAACCGTTCCAATCTTTTCGTATTTCTCGGCGCAATACCTTTCGAAATGTCAACTGAGGTTACCGCTGTTGCGCCGGTTGTAAAAAGTCCGGTTCAGTGGACAGTTAGAGATGGATGTACTCTAGTTTACCTGTAGTCTATCGGATACGGACTACGCTTTTAGGTTATTATCACCCATTATCCAAATTAAAATACGAGACCCCCAGCCCATTTGGACAAGGGAGGTATTTTGGGTTCTATGTTATACGTAAGAAGTGCGAAGCGCCGCTAGAATGTGAGTATCAAGATTATCTCAATGACTACGCCCCCACCAACCCATAATTCCCTTTGCCTCTGAACGTCGTCAAGAAACTAGCCGAATAGATGGTAGAGATACGCCAAGTCAAAGCTCGTTTCTCGTCTACTTAGAGGAGCCTTTGGACAGGCCTTTCGCAGAGTTGTCACACAAATCTCGAGTCGGCTTCTTCCCCCTTACCCACTGCATACGTTACCAGACAGGTGAAAAATGCATACCATAATTATCTCAAACGATAATATATTTCACGGCATTGTAAAATTCGATGATACCCAATTTTAAATAACACTAGACGCCGTACTTGAAACCACCCGAAAAACCAAGCGACGTATCGGGACTACCGCCCTCCTGAAAGGTGCGACCCGCTTCGCCGTCTGCCATCTCCCCATCGACATCGTTTTCACAGGTCATAGAAAGTGCGGCAACATCGGAAACAACTGCATCTATGCTGTTGTCCTGTCGGCAAACAGTGAACCTGTTGCTTAACCGCGTGCGTCTCTGCCGCCATCCATCTCGTCGTCAGCCATAGACTCATCGTGGTCATTGTTGTCGGCAACAGAAAGCTCGTGGAAACCCGAGACAACCTCATCAAGAGCCCGAGCCCGCTGGCGAGCGTTAATAATATTTTGCAACCGCGTGCGTCTCTGAGCGTGCATGCCAGCTCTGTTCTGTCTGCGATGGATGTTGACGAGCTCTCTGACATCTTCCTGATTGGCACGCTGACCTTCCTCGACAACAGGTCGCCACTCCTGTGTCCCACCTACGGTAGGGTAGGACGTCATAACAAGCGCACCATGGGCACGGCCGAAAGTGGGCTTGCTAGTGGGCTTTACGCGGTTGGAAGTCTTCCGGGGCATACCGTTGGCACGACGTCCAGAGAAAGCGCACATACAGAAACTTGCGGGGGAGGCGACCGGACAGCAGGCATCCCGGGGATCACGACGCAGAGGTCCCTGGCTGGTGTTCTCGTCATTGGCGTTGGCAGTGTTAGACCCAGTGCCAGGCCCAGTACTGGGCGTACCCTTTGGAGTGGCGGCGGGAGTGATTGCCGAGCAGGTACAGTTGCCACCATTGCCGGCGGACTTGGAGGAAGAAGGATCCGAAGACATTTTGATTGAATTCGGTCGTAAACTATAAATGTTTGTTAGAGGTTTGCTAGTTGGCGCACAAGTGATGTTTGGTACTTACATGGCGGCAAAGATAATGCTTGCGATGAAGACGGTTGTAGACTGAGTGAAGACACTGGGATGAAAAAAAAGAACAAGAGACTCAGATTATCTCCATGGCACCAGCAGCCCTCTTATAAAAGAATAGACCCAGAAGGCGTACAAAATGCGCTAAACCGAAGTTGAAGGCCAGTGAGACATAGGAGAAAGTCTTTCCTCCTATCATGTCCACATCCTAACTCGACCCGCGNACAAGTGATGTTTGGTACTTACATTGCGGCAAAGATAATGCTTGCGATGAAGAAGGTCGTAGACTGAGTGAAGACACTGGAATGAAAAAAAAAGAACAAGACACTCAGATTATTTCCATGGCACTAGCAGCCCTCTTATAAAAGAATAGACCCAGAAGGCATACAAAATGCGCTAAACCGAAGTTGAAGGCCAGTGAGACATAGGAGAAAGTCTTGCCTCCTATCATGTCCACATCCTAACTCGACCCGCGTCATCCGGACTGGGAATAGACACGAATTGGAGAGACATTCAAGAGAAAGTAACTAGTGCACTGTACTTGGGCAACACAGTATTCTCCGTGAAGACCCGATACCACTAGACGGCGCCCTGAGCTGTTCCGTCGGTGGTTTACAGGTTATTAACGTGTCAGACTTTGACGAAGACTGAATTGTGTGTTTCTGAGTTTCGTGACGAGACTGATGGAAAGTCTCTGTTGACTCTGTTTCAGCCGGCACTTGGAAGCCAATTGATCGTGGATAATCCTGCTGAAACTGAAATCTAGAAAACACTTGTCGAGCTTGTATATCGGGGGACTTGAGCTTTCAGCCACGTGATAGACGTCATTGAATTGCTGTGTGGCAGTAGATAGATCGAAGAACGTGGGTAGTGAAAGTGCCCTTCGTATCGAAAAAAAAAACGCAAAAGTTTAGATACAGATGGAGAAAGAAATAGCATAAATATACACTGTGAAACTGGAAGTAGACGAAAGTGCTCCAATTCGATGATCCAGAACACGGAAAACAAAAAGAACCAAAAGCCCTGGAGATAACTGGTTTAGGATCGTTATCACCAGAGTTGAAGCAGATATCCTCTAAGGCCACTGTAAAGATATGGAATCAAGCAAGTCCTGGATCGTTATGAAAACGCAGGGTCAATGAAGTATAGGTGAACTGTAGAAATTGTATAGATGCTTGGTCGACTAAGTTTCGTCATAGCCTCCTTAAAAGCCATCGTGACATATGTATATGTACTCATCAACCAACAACCCTATCACCGTCCGTACACCATAACAACCCTAATGTCAGACGTCACCAAGTCAAGACGACTTCACCTCGAACTGTGACAGCCATTTCGTGGTCTTCGTGCTGGCATCCAAGCTCCACGCCCTTGCGATAGTTAACGCTGGAGATACCGGAACGAAAATGCTTGAAAAGATATGTTTCTCGCTTCTCAGTTGAAAATGCTAGAGAGAGTAGAGTCTAACAGTGAACGGCGTGGGGATAACACTGAGGATACTGGAAAACCTCAAAGTGGAAAATACGTCATTGGGATCGAAAGCCATGGAAACCCACAGAGACTTTCTGTTTCGACGAAGGCCATTGAGATATGTGGATGCGTTGCGAGAAGTAGGCTCTAGGCCCGTCTCAAACTTGTTGTCCGAGACAGACGCATCAGACGGTGGCAAAGAGTTGGGAACTAGGAAGAGTAGTCTGCGAGGGAATCTCTTAGGAATTCGTAGTGAGAAGTGTTTTTTCTGTCGTTAGTGTCATTATGAGTCGTGTTGTGTGATAAGAAACATATTTTTGGTACTGCGAGGGGATACAGATAAAAGTACGAAAAGAGGATAAAGGCAAAGTACTCTGTGTACATACACAGCATTCAAGTGACCATGCTGGGTTGGAAATGTCAAAGGAGAAAAAAGAGCTACAATACTAGTCAACTCGGTAAAACACTGGAGAAATGCCTCAAGTCGACGAGTTGACTCCAGCGGTTGCTTTTCTTATCGATTAACAAGTTGAAAGATTGGAGGCTCGGCATTCACCGAGCTAGACGGCTTCCCTAAACAGATAGGCAAGAAGTTGGGCAATAGTGATCTCGGTAGGACTGGTCTCAGTGAATCCACCGGTCGTATCAGGAATTGGTGTACTCTAGTGCATAGCTGGCCGCCAATCAACAATTATCAACCAGGAAATGCGAATTAATCGCCCAGCACTAAGAGAATATCCGATACCATTTTCAGAATATGCATTTCCCGGATTCAACTCGGCTACCAGCCGGGGTGGTGGCATAGAAGAAAATAAGATGCTATTCAAGAGGCATCAGAAAGCGTAGCTGGACTAGGTTTACTTGCTTGGAGAGGTTGTTAATCATACGCCCTGTGGATTGAGGCGATCCAACTTCAGAATCAACCGAATAGAGAAGCAAGATATGTCATAGCCCCAAATGTGCAGAGGGGGTGTACTGTATATTTCGAAACTCTGAATTCCATGAACGCCGAAAGAAACCACAAGTGCAGAGTTCAATGGCTGGGCTGAGTAGAATCTACGGGGTACAACAGACAAGCGAGGAGATGATGTTAGGGCCGTCAGTGATGGCATCTGATATGACGAGGGGTGGTGTGTATACAAACATCTGGAGTGTAGGTCGTCACATCGATTCATGGCACTTGATAGAGGTACAATTGTGGATGGGAAAGTAAACTTTTTATCGAAACAAGGTGACTAAACGGGCATGGGCCTACAGCCAACACACCGAATCTATCTAACACGATTCCAAAAAAAATAAAATACAAGGCTTTTGTTGGGGAAATGCATGACGAAATGATATTGTAACAAATCAAGTTGTAGTAACCTGGGCTCTAAACCGATGGGAAGCCTGCGGAACTATCGATGTCTGAATGGCGCCCGGTGTTGAATCTATTGGGATTCAAGACAGTCGATCTTGTCATTGACATCCAGAGCCTCGTCGCAATCAACATCCATACCACTGTCGCTATCAACTTCCATTTCGTCCTCGATATCGAAATCATCCTCATAACCGAAGTCAGGATGCTTAAGGAAGGCAAGGCCCAACAACTCGGCAACAGACTGCTCTATCTCCTTGTCATTTGTAAGCTTGTTGGTGGTTTCAATCACCTCAACAATGTCGGCGAGAGTGACATGGCGAGGCGTAGTGCCGTCGCGGAGAAAACGGGAGTCAGTGGGCGACAGCGAGAATTCAGATTGTTCGGGAGAGAGGTCGTCCTCAGGAAACATGTCGGCCATATCCATCTGAGACAGAATGGCCGTGGCGCCGTCGTAAGTGGTCAGAGTGTTATTGTGGAAAGCCTCCCGGAATGTGTCATCGTCAACATCACTGGTGACTTGATCGTCGACTTCATCGTCGGCGGCGGGGGCGGTGTCGACGGGGTTGAGAATGTATGACAGGCTGCCCCTGGCCTGGACTCTGCGAGCCTGTTCCGCGGTAAAGGTGGGCATGTTGTTGACGCCGGGGGAAGATTGCTGGCGGTTTTGGGCGGCCTCCATGAAGGNCATGAAGGTGGGGCTGACAGTCATTTTGGAGAAGTAGGGAGTTGGTTTATGCTAATTGATAAAGGAGAATATTTGTAGGGGGGAAGCAGCTGCTTGAAACTGTTAGGCGAGTGAGGAGTAAAAGGATTTAGAATCAAGATGTGTGATAATGATGTTGAAAAGGGTTGGAACGACAACAGTGAGTGGATGAAGATTTGTTCAAGATTAACAAATTCTAAAGGATGTATTGACGGAGAGAGAAAGGAAGAAAGACCAATTCTAGGTGATGGAAAACAAGCTTCATCTGCGAGCCGATGAATGTTGTCGTAAACATGTATCATTGTTTAGGAGCAGTAAAAAAGTATCAGGGCTACAGCGGATTGAATGGCTAGTTTACTGGCCTGTAGACGAGAGCCGGCTGTTGCGTCCTCTCGCACATAGAAGCTGCTATAACCTACGTGGTGTCGATGTTGCACATTTACGGAAGCGGACACTCCATTTGAACGTGTATTTTGGAGGTTGCATTGTATGCTACCCAATCTTAGGAAAGGTCACACCGTAATTACGATTCTGTAGTTACCGTTATGAAGTGGCCTTTGCCAGGGAAATAGATATCCTATTCCATTGAGACTATTGAACCAGAAGCAACTAATATTACCATTTGCAACACATGCATGTACGGCAACCCTCACACACCAACTCATTATACAGTCCTGATGTCTTTGATTCAATCGACAACCAAGTATAGTCTGGTGAGGTGCAGGTGAGCTGGGTGCAGTCAAAAAATGGAACTCGCTCATGTAACTTTGTACGAAGATACAAAGTGAACTACAGTTCGTGAAGCAAAACACGCACTAACTTATAGGTATCTCATATGTGCTCATGGATTTTGTTGTTTCTTTCCATGTTGCAAGTGTTCTCTTCGTTTCTTATGTAAGTGCCAAGAAGGTGTCACTGGCGCAGGGTTTCTAACAGAGCCGTTGTTCTATTGATCAAAAACTCTCGGAACTTCAAGTGCATGCATGCATGTTTCGATGTAACGTCGGCTGTTGTTTCCAGCCCAACCTCCATTATAACTCAACTTTTATACAGAGGTCTACATTGGTTATGTTTTGCCGGCAGGATTAAACTGGTAACTGCAAGCGGAAAAAACGCCCATTTCCAGCCATAACCGCGGGAATGTAGACATTGCGCTATTATGCGTGCCTTAGATAGTTATGGCCCATGTTCTTTGCTATTGTGTATAGTTTCCTGAGAAGTCTGCACGATGCAACCCTTCCTGGTCTAGGATACCTTCACAGACTAATCCAACATCAATTGACTTTCGGTACTGACGCTCTTTATCATTCACCTTTCTTTTAACCAATCCTTTTTAACTGGGCGTTCAAGTATTGTGTCCCGATTTCAGCATCCTGCGTTCGCATATCTACCCGATGATTTCGACCATCAATCTTAGATGATCGTGAAATTGCGGGGCCAAACGTCCTATGTACAATGAGTGAACCACCAAAGATCTGCTATCATGAGCAAGGGTTTATGTATCAATAGTGGAGCAGCAAACCAAAAGACGACTGTGCAACCAGAAAATCCTTCAACAGGAAGAGATATCAAGAGCACCTTCGAACCAACCAATCAACAACACGCGGTCACCTTAAGCTGTGGATAATTCCTACATACCAAGTAAAGTGCACATAAGCGGCGACATGTCAAAAACGTCACATCACCAGGGTTTTGAGCACCCTCACAAGAACCTTTGCCGGCCAGGACCCTGCAACGGCCGGCAAAGTTTCGATCGCTCTGTATTGTGAAGCCCATTACCGAGTATAGATGCAATGGAGGCTTTGTAAAGACAATAGAGGCCGTCTGTGCAAAGGTGCTTGCAAATGAGATTCGTATATTTCCTCATGGGTTCAACTCTGTACTTGTATCGACCATTACGATAATGGTGCGNAGTGCACATAAGCGGCGACATGTCAAAAACGTCACATCACCAGGGTTTTGAGCACCCTCACAAGAACCTTTGCCGGCCAGGACCCTGCAACGGCCGGCAAAGTTTCGATCGCTCTGTATTGTGAAGCTCATTACCGAGTATAGAGGCAATGGAGGCTCTGTAAAGACAATAGAGGCCGTCTGTGCAAAGGTGCTTGCACATGAGATTCGTATATTTCCTCATGGGTTTAGTTCTGTACTTGTATCGACCATTACGATAATGGTGCGGAATCATTTTATGTTCGGTTCTTGATTCGAGGTTTGCTTAACATGCTTGACTCCAGTCTGGAGGTCTAGCAAATGAACTAAATTTGACATCGTTGTCTAACGTGATTGCAACGTGACTGTTCGAAATGTCGACACAAAGAGAAGGCGTTCTGAGAGAGTCGGTCATGAGTGCAGTTCGTCTGTTTTGCGACGGCCTTGGGGAAGGACTCGTATCATCGGCCGTGGTAAGGTTGAGAGTGTATTGTGTATTCGGGTATCGATTCGGGGCCTGTTCGAAATGGAAGATTAGCATTCGGCCGCATATCACACAAACTAATCCCAACGTCAATTTCCATCCAGGATACAACGTTACCGTCATAAGTGTCGGGGGACAGAAGAGAGCTGTCGATAAAGGCGTTCAGAATGATATCGCCGGTCGGTGATCTCTTTCTAGTAATCTCACCATGTGCCGTAGTGGTGGGTGTTGTGTATTCACAGCCAGACCTAGAGTTGACCACCTTCAAAGTTGCGGTTATCGTGAGACCTCGAGTAAACAAGACGCCCGTCGAGACTTGAAGGCGGGTTTTGATGATATTGAGGGAGTATGGGGCATAACCAGAGCCGTGTCGGCGACAGACCCGGGAGATACCTGTTGTATTGCGTTTACCACAAGAGCCCACATGTCACGGAACATTTAGAGGGAAAGGCGACGACAAGTTCCAGGTGCTAAAGAGAACAAGAAAAACCCTGCTGACACACAGACCGATCGAGTGCGCCGACCTTGTCCAATAAGAATCAGCTTCAATTGCGACGTTAATATATTCTGGGTGTTCCGAAGTTCACAGTTTCAACGAACAGTATACAGATTTGCACACCAGTGGGGTGTTGAAAACACACCCTAGGGCGTGAACCTGTGTATTCCAACAAATGGTTAACACTAGGGTTAACTTTATTTCTCGAGGAAGCGCTAGGTTACACAAGACCCTGGTTTTTGGCAGGCAAGTCCGGTTACCATAGACCCTGATGAACCAACATCAATCATTGAATCAATCAACCCGTTGACACAACATACCCGAGCAACTAACCGATTTCCCTAGATCAAGAGACCATTCAACAATGGCCGGCTGCAATGTCGCTCAAGCCACGGAGGTAAATCGCTCCCGTCCTTCACGGCGGCTCATTACTCCCCCATACTTCCGACGTTGTCTGCGAAGACCGCTTTTTTCTTCTACTGGCAACTTTTTGGTCCTAAAAATGTACTAGAAGATACTAAGCTTGGGTCGTTTCTGCTCGACATTATTACGGCCGTCACATCTGCTAGACCCGCGACAGTTTACATCAGCTAGTTCAAGCTTCTTACCAGGGCCGACGCCGGCTAAACAGTCTGATTTAACCAAAGCCAAGGCTGGGAATATCCAATGATTGTGGCCGGTAGCATCTCTAAGTAACCAATAGTGTAAGTGTGTTTCTCTTGATATCTGCAGCATACCTTCCCGAGTCTGAAAATTTACAATAGTGCTTGGCCTTTGTCCTCTACAAAGAATGGATCTGCAGACGGCGATTATACAGTAACTAACAATTCTGTATCAAGCTCTATGGACACGATTCCGATTCATAACCGACGGCAACAGCTTAGTTGTATCTATCATCCGGCCTGGATCTAACCTTTCTCATTTTCCGTATTTCCTGATGCAAAACCTTTCCAAACTTCAACCGAGATTACCGCTGTTACCCAGATTGCAGCAGGTCCCGTTCAGTAGACAGTTGGAGATGGATGCTCTCCAATCTTCCCATAGTCTCTCGGATATGGACTGTGCTTTCACGTTATCGTCAGCCATTGTCCAGTTTAAATGCGAGACCCGGAGCCCACCTGCTTGAGGGAAGTATCCCGGGTTCCATGCTATAGACAGCAAGTGTGAAATTCCTCCAGAATCTGTGCCCGGCGATAATTTCAAAAACCACAGCCCGGCTAATACATAACGCCCTGGTGCCCGAACATCGCCAAGAAAGTAGGGCGGCATACAGCAAAGATACGGTGAGCTAAAGCCCGTTTCACGTATACCGAGAAGGGCTTTTAGACTGTTCTTTCGTAGCGGTATCACATAGATTCCGAACTCGCTTTTCCCGCCTTATCCACTGAACAGGATACCGGATAGACAGAACATGCACACAATAATTCATGGAAACGAACAATTTATTTTGAACTATCGTACAATTCGACGATACGGAATTATAAATACCCTTAGGCGCCGGACTTGAAATCACCCGAAGAACCAACCGACGTATCGGCACTAGAGCCCTGCTGAAAGGTGCAATCCATTTCTCCGTCTGCCATCTCCCTATCGACATCGTTGTCACAAGCCATAGAAAGTGTGGCGACTCGTCGAGAGTCCGACCTGAAAACGGCGGGCAGAGTGAAGACTCGCGGGTGCGGTGACTTTGAAAGGGACGTGAGGGGCGACATCCTGAACGGGGTGACGGCGAGGCTTCCCACGAAAGCTGCCGAGGGTGCTAATAGGCCCAAGGACAGCTGCTAGATCAGTGCGCATCTGGGACTGACGGATGTACTCGGGACGACAGGGCACTTTGCCCCGAGTGAGAGTGGTGGGAGTGGCGGGAGTGGTGGGGGGCGGCATAGATGGACGT
>JSUI01006131.1:0-21566 GCA_000833645.1 Huntiella omanensis | reverse complement strand
TACATACGAGAAAATCCCTTTAGTCAGCCCAGTAAGTATAGGGCACAGAGCCTGAAGCCTAAATATGACCAGGCTGACGCCCGAAAGCCCTGCGATGGATTATATTGTGGCGGTTCATGGCCAACTCAAAGCATGAAAAAGAGTGGAATATCGACGAAAAAAAGGGAAAAAAAGATGGCAAAAAAACAAAAAACGCCCGTTATCAACCTAATTATCCTGGTTGATTTTTGATTCCTTTATTGGTGGGTGGGGCGGACACGAGGGCGGAGGCACGGGCTACTGCGTGATGGACGGATGAATCGGGTTTTTGAATAGTACAATACATACAAAGTTGCGGCTTTTTTGTTTGGTTTTGGTATGTTTATGTGATTGTTTCGTTGGTTTGGTTGTTTTTGCGGCGTTTTATATTGTTGGTAGTGTTATTCGGTGGCAGGTTGTGACCTCTCTGTGGGTATACCTGCATCAATCAATCTTCTATAAGCGGCTCTGTTTTCTTTGTTTTACTAGCGTGGCGGGTATCTGTAACATGTGCTAAATGTCAAGGGAATTTCGTCCGTCCATGGGGCTGGACCCATAGACTTGGAGGTTTCTATGTTTGGAGGCGCTTAGGGCCGCATGCAGGTTTATGGACATGGTCAATAGCTCGGATTGCGGGTTTTATGTATCATCATATGTATGTATGTACAGACAAAACATGAGCATTCATCGGTGCAGAGTAGGTTTTCACTAATGCCGCCCTACTTTTAAATTACTTTTAATTGCTTTCAAGGGTATTTGCCTGTCAGCACCTCGGTAAATACATATACCCTGTAAATCGGGGAATCGTTCATCGCCTGCTTAAAACTGTCAAGATGCCTGTCCTTTCATGTAGTTTTCATGGCAAATACTGCGCATATATTGAGCATAAGTGTTACAATTCACAAAAAGGCATACATAACTTGCATAGACCCTATTATACCCCTAATTTATGCACATTACAAGGGGTTTTTGTCCTTTTCAAGCCAAACAGTTGACCTATGCATCATGCGTTAATCATCGACATACAAATCATAAAAGCCCGGGTGGTAGGGTTACGGGAAATCGAAGATATGATAATAGCACAACCGGTGAGCCAAATTTTATGGCAAAAGTTGGGGGATATCTTCGAACAGTTGGTTGACGATACTTGTGCTCTTTTTTTTCGTTCATTTTGGGTGTTTTGGTGTGCATTTACGAGGGAGGTAGAAATATCCGCAAACATCATGTGTTACATGTATCTAGGGTTAGTTATTCATTCACGGCATTTGCCATGCAAACCACACGAGAAGGCAGGCACCTTGACAGTTTAAGCGATGAACATTCCCCGATTTACAGGGTATATGTATTTACCGAGGTGCTGACNTAACATGTGCTAAATGTCAAGGGAATTTCGTCCGTCCATGGGGCTGGACCCATAGACTTGGAGGTTTCTATGTTTGGAGGCGCTTAGGGCCGCATGCAGGTTTATGGACATGGTCAATAGCTCGGATTGCGGGTTTTATGTATCATCATATGTAGATATGTACAGACAAAACATCGTATATACACGAAGCTGGCAAAAGGCAACGTCTAAAGGAAGATAAACAGCTACGTTGGTCGCTCGGTCGGTAGATCGGGCGTAAGCTTGGATTGAAGGCTTCGGGGCTTACTTAGGTTAACTCGCATCCATCAATGTCAGCTTGTTGCCCAAGTAGAGGATTTTCNCATGCAAACCACACGAGAAGGCAGGCACCTTGACAGTTTAAGCGATGAACATTCCCCGATTTACAGGGTATATGTATTTACCGAGGTGCTGACAGGCGAATACCCTTGAAAGTAATTAACAGTAATTAAAAGTAATTAAAAGTAGGGCGGCATTAGTGAAAACCTACTCTGCACCGATGAATGCTCCAAAACATCGTATATACACGAAGTTGGCAAACGACAACGTCTAAAGGAAGATAAACAGCTACGTTGGTCGCTCGGTCGGTAGATCGGGCGTAAGCTTGGATTGAAGGCTTCGGGGCTTACTTAGGTTAACTCGCATCCATCAATGTCAGCTTGTTGCCCAAGTAGAGGATTTTCTCTTCTTCTACTAATACTACTAAACTTTTCAAATGCCTTTTTTTTGTTCTGGTCTCATCGGTCTACTTACGGCCGTCCATCCATTTCAAGAACAAAGAGGGTAAAAAAGTTTCAATTGTTCTTATGTCAAGGAAAGCGCCGACCTTGTTGAAGTCCGCCGTACATGACCAATCACAGGGAGTCATCAGAGCATTAATGGGCGCTTAGCGCATCTTTGTGTAGGTTTCCTTATTAGGTTAAAACAGACGACGACATTGTGTAAAGGAATCTAATGGACTTTGTCTGTTATTCAAATAACCTTTAGTCTATATGGTCATCATAATTTGAATTTGTGAATTACAAAAACAAAAGAAAAGAGGGGAATCTTTATGGTCTATCCGATGATGATTTCGACATCCATGACGCCATATGGCCAAGATCCTCGTCTAGTCAGTCCGATCGACAAGGCCTTGTTAAAGAGCCTTGACGTAATCGAAGAGCGGGGTTTAGACATAGACCAGGGTTAGTCCCAGCTGGAAGCCTCAAAGGCAAAGTCATGAAAAGGAATCACAACCCCTCCAAGAAGACATAATCCACTAAGGAAAAAAGAAGAAAAAAAAACACCGTCAAAGTCACGATGATTATAATTAAAAAAAAGAAACAACAACAGAATCCAAGGGAGACTTTTGCTATCGTCAGGATCAACCAAAGGGCAATCGTGGCTCGCCTGGACACGGTGAGCTGACGGAAGGAGGGGCAATTCGACGAGCTGGAGATGGATCAGCAGTGCAGGGAAACAAACTGCGGAGGGCTCGTGCTTTTTTTTTGTTGGCTTTTTTTTTGTGCGTGGTGTTGTTTGGTTTCTTGCTTAAGTATGGTACAGTAGAGTCGGGTGGACTATCGGTTGCGTGCAAGCTCCGTAGGCTTCATGCAATGTTGTGTACCTACAGTGAGGATGTGAGTACCCGCCATGGCTGCTGCACTTGCATCATTTGGGAGTACATATGTATGAGAATATGTGCATACTCATGTACATAGACTCATACATACAGCTATATATTGTTCTGTACTATATAGATATGCAGAATGCCAAAGTGAAGGGATATCTAAAAATCAACTCATTTCCTCGACTCTTCTCTGCTGATCACATGATCTACAAATTTGTGCAGAAAAAAATGCCAACGACATAGTTACCCGCCCAAGACCTACAATCAGCGACTGCCTATCCGCAGCAAAAAAACCAGCAACAGCAACAGTATTCAATAACCATTCCTCTTCCCTCATCCACGCAACAAATTGCCCTCCAACTACAGGCCAAAACCTTCCCGAACGAGTATTTTCCAGATTTCTATCAAAGTCTTTACAACACCACTACCCAAAACGGTAACATTATGATATAAGACTACGTTTTTTACCTAATTAGTCCACCTATAAAAAACCGAACAATAAAAGCCCACAATCAAAAAATATACATTTTTTCTATCTCCCCGAAAAAAAAAAGAAAAGAACCGCCGTCATCATGACCGTTGGCCGCCCACCTTGTCAAGCTTTCAACCAACCAACAACCCCGGCCAGTTCCTCCACACTTCTTCACACCAGAAACTACCGCCTGAACATACATCCAACACTTTCCTTCTAATACCGGGCTTTTCGTCCTTGCCCTCTCTCATCATCTTTCACAAAATTCTTCCTACTCTTCCTCTTATTCTTCTTCTTCTTGTTCCTCCTACTCTTTCCTAAAATATTTGTCACCGCAAATCACACCTCGTTTTTGCTAAGCTATTTGTCGTAGCTGCCCCGCTTCCCACCGTCGCCGAAATATCTCCCACCAAGAAAGGTCATACTCAATCTTACGACACTACTACTTCAACTACAATTTGCCTGTTTCGAGTAACCTTACCTGGTCGAACAGCTTCTATATCTCCCTTGCTGTCTCACTACTCTTCTTCCCTTGATTCGCCTTGTTTGTTCTCTCTCACCCTTACTTGCCTTTGTTTGTGACTGAGAACCAACTGATTTGATACCAGCTGGTGTATACCTGCATTCAATATCACACTCTATTGCCGTTGCTTTATTGCTATCCGTCGTTTAGTGGCAAACGCACATCTCTTACACTCTTACACTCGCACGCATACACACACCCCACCCCCAGTAGCACGGCAGACCAGCCCTCATCCTTCTCTGTCACCCTACTTTGCCTCTATATCATCTATATATACCGACTTGGCCAACCATGTCCAACCAGCAACCACCTTTTTCACTCTTTCCCCGTCCTTCCACCGATCTTCCTTCTGTCAACGGCCCCGTCCTAGCCACCGCCCCAAACACTTCCGCCTCCGCCGCCGTCCATCCTTTCTCCTCCGCATCGTCCATGTACTCGGACGACGAAAACAGAATCTACACCTCCGACGAGCCACTTCCCACCGCATCCCCTCGTTCTCTTACCGCCGCCCTTCATCCCCATCAGCCACCACCATTGGCAACCACCTTCTCTACCCGTAACAGCATTGCCAAGCTTCCTCTTGACGACGCCACCGAGCACACTCAGCAGTCCATCTTCCCCCAATACGACAGCTCGCTGCCTCTTGATCAGCAAAACTACTTTCCTACTCAGACCTCTCCTACCCGTATTCCTCGCGGTGTAATCTCTCGTCCACTTTACTCGCCTACCGGCCCTGTCATCCCAGACTCACCACCCGCCTCTATCCACGAACCTCCCACCATGTCCGTCGACGCCGCCGTCACCGAGCTTCCCGCCCAGTCAATGCCCCGGCCTCCTCTCCCCGTCGCCTCTTCGGCCGACTCCGTCAAGGCCCTCTTCAAGGTTGCCAACGGCTGGGCCGCTACCGGCTCCGAGGGCCGTGTCTTCACTCTTGGTCTTTCTCAGAGTGACTCTTCACCAGACTTTACCTTGTCTTCCGCCGCTGCTCCCTTCTACCACTTCAAGGTTGACCCCACCAGCGCCTCTGCCCGTGTCACTCTTTCCCGTCTGGACCCCGCCAAGGATGCCAAGGGTGCTGGTCCATCTGAGGGGAAGCCATGGGCTACTGCCCTTGCCACTACCCTTGAGCCTGCTACTCGTCTCCACCGCCCACATGACGGCCTTGTCGCCGCTCTGATGCCCGTCGCCGCTACCGAGATGGCTGCTTCCAAGCCTGACGATGAAACTGCCCAGAAGATGGCTGAGAATGAGTACGCCCGTCTTGTCTGGGACGACGATACCGACTCTCACTACCTCGTCCACCCCGCCCTTGCCGGCCCCTTCCGGGTCTCCATCACCCGCCATGCTGGCTGGCAACGTACTGAGTACACCCTGGAGCACCACGAGTCTCCCACCCACCTTGCCCAGCTCACCCGCGATAGCACCACCGCCGGTACTCTGCAAGTCGACACCGCGCTCGCCAGCAAGATCAACTCCTTCTTCATCGTTGACGTCGCCGTCTCCGCCCTCCTCATCGTCGCCCACCTCGACGAGGCCAACATCCCCGTTGCCGCCCCCGAGTTCTCCCCACCACCCGTCGCCGCCCCATCGCCCGCCAAGCTTCGCACTGCCCTGCGCTCCGCCGAGTCTCTCGGCTCTTCCGGCTCTTCCACCCGGAACGGTGAAGAGGGTCTCGTTGGCTCGCTTAAGCGCATGGCTGACCGGAAGAAGAAGCGTCAGGTCAAGGCTATGAAGAAGAATGGCGGTATGCTCCCTCTGGGTAAGCCAGAGTACGAAAATGACCTTGAGAGTGCCGATAGCATCTACGGTGTTCGTGAGAAGCCAGAGGCTCCTAAGGAGGAAGAGTGGGGTAAGGATCTCCCGTGGCCTATTCGTGCCATCGTTTGGTTCTTCACTGCCATCTTCAAGTTCTGGTTCTGGATTCTCGTCTGCATCTTCAAGTTCTTCGTCCTCATGGGCAAAGGTCTCGGCAAGTGCGTTGGTGTCCAGAAGTAAACTTCTTCTTCTTCTCCTTCCTCATCTCCTTTAAATCCCGTGTCAGCCTAAAAAGACTGTCGTCTGCCGTGTCTTGATTAGCGAGTGAGTTACCTTTCTGTGTAACGTCACATGCGGTTTGTTTCGATGGTTGTTTCCCGTTTTTCCTTCTCTGTACTGTTTTGCTGTTTTCTTACCTTTTTTTTTTCTGTGTTACGCCGATCACGTCCGTTCTTTTCCCCGCTATGCAATTCCGCTTTTGGGCGGGATATGCTCTGATGCGGCGCCGTCACCTTTTGGTGAGTGGCTGAATAGCTTTTGTTTCAACCTGTATGATGTACATAGTGTTATCTGTTTATATCAATTCCAATGCCAATACCATTTGTTTTTTTTCCTTGCATTTTTTTCAATGTTCTCTCAAAATAAAGTGACTAGGTGAATGATTCCCTTGTATTCGTATTATTTTACCCAGTGATATCCCAAACAATATATGCAAAATCAACCCGTATCCCCATCTACCGCTTCCGCGTCTTAACAATCTTCTTCTGTCCCTTCTTAGTAACACCCCCCGACGTCGCCGTCTTCGCCATCTTAGCCCTCTGCTCCCCCATCTGTTGCTCCGCCCGCGCCAACATCCGCAACTTCTTCTCCATCTCCGCCAACCGATTCTTCGTTCTCTCCAACTTCTTTTCCCGCTCTCGTTGCGCATATTCCTCCTTTGTCTTCTTAACCGGTTCTTCTTTTTCCATCTCTCCTTCCCCCTCACTTCCCGATTCATGGTAATCATCTGACATGTCGTCAAAGGCGGACATATCCATAGGGTCGAAGCCTGCAGGGAGCATATCCTCCTCGTCGTCTTCCTCTTCTTCTTCTTCTACATCGCCCATGAGAATCCCCCGCTCAGTCTCGTTTTCGGCAAAGATGATCTTCTTGCTTACCGAGCCGCCCTGGAGAAGAATAACTTGCTGTCTTACCCGCTCGACTTCCTTGGCAAAATGTGTTCTTACAGTCCGCACATATGCCACGTCTTGTGTCTTGAGGAGCCGGGCCATTTCCATGTCGAGAACTTGATTCCCTCGATCTCCATCAACGGTGCCCGTGAACGATTTGCCGCGAGATAGCTTACTTCCGGGTCCGGACCGACTAAGCATGCCGAAGTAGAATTCATCTTCATTGCGAAGAGCGGCTTTGGCGCGAAGGTTGGCGAGTTCCTTCTTCTTCTTGTTAAAGTCTTTGGCGCGAAGTGTATAATCCTATTACCATGAACCGCCCCCGGCAAAAGTCAGTAATCATATCCCGGGAAATATCCATTTTGTAACATACCTTCTTCTTCTCAAGAAGACCCAACTTCTTCCGCTCCAATGGCTGCGCTCTCTCCCTGTGCGGGCGACGCGCTACGGCGTTACGCATAGTAGCTGACATTTTGAAAACGAGGGGTATCTCAATAAACCAAGGAACGAAAAAAACAATCAATCAATCAAATCAATGCAATAAATGGACAGGTCGTCGGGAAAATGTCGTCGTCAATGACGTTAGGTAGCACCGTTACTATCACCAATTGTTTTTCGC
This sequence comes from Huntiella omanensis, assembly GCA_000833645.1. Lineage (NCBI taxonomy): Eukaryota > Fungi > Ascomycota > Sordariomycetes > Microascales > Ceratocystidaceae > Huntiella > Huntiella omanensis. The sequence goes on along the minus strand of JSUI01006131.1, from coordinate 14,020 downwards.
AAAGTCCTGCGGCAGAATTGGAAATTTTGGGCGGTGAGTGGGATACCCTTGTTCGTACTACACAGGTCGTGGTCATAAGTCTTTTGACATTATGTGTACCCACCTTGCCGGATTGAGCGGGCTAATACGATGAGGAGGTATTCGATTAAGCTTGACTATCACAGATGATGCGTATCCTATAAGCCACCCTCTCCGTATCTCAAGGTTCCATCAGAAGCTTGAAATCAACCTTGTACATCGCATCCGCCCCAAATCCGCCTCTTACACTTCCTCTGCATACAGGCTCCGTGCGGAAGCTTACGACGCCTCCAGCCAGGGTTAAAATGGCCGTATGAACCCGTCTTGATCATATCCATCCTCCATCACCACTACCCTCTATCAATCCGGCCGGCACCATGTTCCCACGGCCCCGTCACCTTGTGCGCATATTACTAGCTGCCCTAGCAGCGCTTTCTATCCTGCTTTACCTAAGTTATCAATATCAGCCGGACTTCCTACTCTCTAAGACGCCATCTGGGGATTTCACATTTGTCCCGAGCACGTATAATTGGGCGGCTCATAAATTTAAATATCCAATTGACCCTTCGACTTATCACAAGACACCCGTTACTTCACCACAGGCCCTCCCACCAATTCAACACCCATGGACCCAAGGCCAAGCCCTCGTACAAGCGAGATCCCAATCCCATAACCTCGAAGCCGTCCTAACCGCCTTCAAAAAGACCTATGCAACCTACGAGACTCTAGCATTCGGTCACGACGAAGTCACNGGCTCCGTGCGGAAGCTTACGACGCCTCCAGCCAGGGTTAAAATGGCCGTATGAACCCGTCTTGATCATATCCATCGTCCATCATCACTACCCTCTATCGATCCGGCCGGCACCATGTTCCCACGGCCCCGTCACCTTGTGCGCTCATTACTAGCTGCCCTAGCAGCGCTTTCTATCCTGCTTTACCTAAGTTATCAATATCAGCCAGACTTCCTACTCTCTAAGACGCCATCTGGGGATTTCACATTTGTCCCAAGCACGTATAATTGGGCGGCTCATAAATTTAAATATCCAATTGACCCTTCGACTTATCACAAGACACCCGTTACTTCACCACAGGCCCTCCCACCAATTCAACACCCATGGACCCAAGGCCAAGCCCTCGTACAAGCGAGATCCCAATCCCATAACCTCGAAGCCGTCCTAACCGCCTTCAAAAAGACCTATGCAACCTACGAGACTCTAGCATTCGGTCACGACGAAGTCACCCCCCTAAGCGGCACCCCCAAAGACCCCTTCAGCGGCTTCGGCGCCACCCTAATCGACAGTCTAGATGTCCTCTGGATCATGTCCCTCCAACCCGAATGGGAACGAGCCGTAGAATTCGTCGCCAAATTAAACTGGGACGCACCCGTCGGCAACACATGTAACCTATTCGAAACCGGCATCCGCTATCTCGGCGGTCTTCTCTCCGCCTATGACCTCTCCTCTGAGCCCGTGCTACTCCAGAAAGCGGTGGAACTCGCTGATATGATGTATGCCGCGTGGGATAACCCGCAGCACCTCCCCCGCGGAAAGTTCACGTGGGCTGATTTGAAAGCGGGTGATGTACCACCGCTGGGTCATCAGAGTATCTCTGGTATTGGCAGTTTTGCTATGGAGTTTACCCGGTTATCGATCTTGACAGGGAATGATAAGTACTATGACGCCATTCATCGGATTACACTACACTTTGCACAGGTACAGAATCAGACTTCCCTTCCAGGGTTATGGCCCGTCCATTTCAATGCCCAGGATAACTTCAACATGAAGGCCCAAAACATCTACTCATACGGCGCCTCCGCCGACTCCTTCTACGAATACCTAATTAAAATGCACGCGCTCCTCGGTGGCCAAGAACCTCTGTATGCCGCTCTATACAACAGCAGTACAGCCATGGCCGAAAAACACCTCATGTACCGACCACGCATCCCCGGCAACGAAAACATCCTCGCCATGGGAGAAGTCACCATCAACAAAGGCGAACCCCGCTTAAAATCCACCATGACCCATCTAACCTGTTTCACCGGCGCCATGTTCCTCCTCGGCACACAACTTCTCTCCACGCCATCCTTATCGACTTCCCTCGCTCTTTCCGCCGCCTGTCCTGTCCTGTCCCGCCTGGTACAACCATCGGGCATCCTTCCGGAAATCGCCATGCTCGAAGCGTGTACGGATCGGGAGGATTGCGTGTTTGATGTGGATCATTGGAAATCGAGGGCACAACCGGCTATGCCACAGGGGTACTTGAATATTCCCGAGGGAAAATATATTTTAAGACCGGAGGCTATTGAGTCGGTGTTTTATGCGTGGAGGGTCACGGGGGATCAGAAATGGGTTAAGATTGCAGAGGAGATGTGGACGGCTCTGGTGAGGGCTTGTGAGGGGAAGAAGGCTTTTGCGGGACTTAAGTCGGTGGTGGGTACCAGATTGGAAAGGAAGGATAGTATGGAGAGTTTCTTTCTGGCGGAGACACTCAAGTACTTTTACTTGATATTTGCTAATCCCTTGGTAATCAACCTTGACGAATGGGTGTTCAACACAGAAGCGCATCCATTCAAACGTCTAAGACCAACAGAGTAAATAATAGACCGCATATGTAGATAGATCGCGGTAGAACCAAAATTATATATAAACAGGGGGATAAATAGCCCCCCTCTTCTCTCCATCCACAGCTCTATAAGAAAGTGCCCAGATCTAATCTCTATATATATATCACACATCTACAAAAAGAAAAGAAAACAACAGGAAATTAAGAGCTCTTCTTGCCCANATTTTAAGACCGGAGGCTATTGAGTCGGTGTTTTATGCGTGGAGGGTCACGGGGGATCAGAAATGGGTCAAGATTGCAGAGGAGATGTGGACGGCTCTGGTGAGGGCTTGCGAGGGGAAGAAGGCTTTTACGGGACTTAAGTCGGTGGTGGGTAGCAGATTGGAAAGGAAGGATAGTATGGAGAGTTTCTTTCTGGCGGAGACACTCAAGTACTTTTACTTGATATTTGCCAATCCCTTGGTAATCAACCTTGACGAATGGGTGTTCAACACAGAAGCGCATCCATTCAAACGTCTAAGACCAACAGAGTAAATAATAGACCGCATATGTAGATAGATCGCGGTAGAACCAAAATTATATATAAACAGGGGGATAAATAGCCCCCCTCTTCTCTCCATCCACAGCTCTATAAGAAAGTGCCCAGATCTAATCTCTATATATATATCACACATCTACAAAAAGAAAGGAAAACAACAGGAAATTAAGAGCTCTTCTTGCCCACACGCGAATCAAGCGCAATATCCACACCATGTGTCCCGCTCAGCGTCGTAGAGAACTGAGCTTCAGCCTGCATACGTCTCCAGTTCTCAGCTTGCTTCTCAGCAGGGATAGTCAGAGCTGAGATGCCAAGATAATTGCAAATGGACCCGACAACCAAGAAGGCCCAACGGAAGTAAACGATAGTGGCAAACACCAACGAACCGTAGAGATAGTACAGTTCGAGGAGGGGCGAAAGGGCGGGGAATCCGAACATGGGGGCGTTCATCAGGGCAGCGCCACCAACGAGGGGCCATAACATGCCGGTCCAGAGGGGGAATGGCTGACGGGTGAGATGGGCGAGAATCATCTTGGTGGTGAGACGGCCAAAGATGAAGGCGACGGTGAATGCGAAGAGAACAAGGTGGTTATCGGCGAGAAGACGGGAGGTAGGNCTGAATACACCCATTGGTAACCATTCGGCAAAGACGGGCATCACGGGGAGTCCATCGCGACGACGGGCTTGTACGACGTTGATGATGCAGAAGGGGATGTGACCAATGAGAAGGGACCCGACCATGACGAAAATCCAGTAGTCACGGAGAGTATGGCGGCCGATGAGATCACCGAGACCGAAAAGACCGTGTTCACCGATGAGGTCAGTGATGGGCTGGTTGAAGATTCCAGGGCCGTAGATACCGGAGAGGATCATGAGGAAACACGCGATCAAAAGACCCTCGGTGGGACCGTTGATAACGCCCAGGTAGAGGGTGTGAGTGTGGTATGTTTCCCAGGTGGAGAAGAACATGGGGAGACAAGGGGTGAGACAAGTGACGACACCGGCGGGGGAAGTACCGAGGCCCATGGCGGCGGTTTCAAGAAGAGATGCGAGACAGCAGTTTAACGAGTCGATTCCGTGGTCGAAGAGTTCACCGAGACCGCTGGAAGTTCCGGTGCGCCGGGCTTGTTTGCCGTCGATGTTGTCCATGGTTTGGTACATGAAGAGACCAAAGGCGAAACTGAAGTAGAGCCATGAAGGGCCGGGGCCGACGAGATCGGGCATGAAGATGAGGAGGAGTCCAATGTTGCCGAGAATGAAGAAGAAACCAATCAAGGTGACCATGTTGGGGGCTACCCACATGGGCATCAGGCCGACGGCCCAGTTCCAGTAGGGTCCGAGAATGTACTTTGATACGGGCGACTTGTCGACTGAAGAGTATTTATACGTTTTAAGATGTACGAGGGCATCGTCTGAGACGCACTCAGCGACAGCTTGTCCTGCGGACGGTTGAAGACACATGTTAGTGATTATGGTGGCACTTTGTCGACAGCGGGGTCGGGGTCGAGGGCGGATATTGATGACGGTAAAGCGTGGTCGCAAAAGAACATACTATGGTTTGGCGCCATGGTGTGCGAATGGCTTGTTGTTTAAAGGATAATCAACGATAAGTCGGGGACCACGACAAATTCCAAAAGGAGAGAGAGAGACAGGAAATCGAGGTGCTCGCGCAAACAAGTCAATTAACCAAGCCCTGGTCCAACTTGGGGGAGGCAAGCTTGTACAACGGGGACTGGGGCCGGGATTTTGAATGGGCCAATTATGTGGCGATGATGGACGTCTTGTGGGTCTGTTTTGGAAGGTGACTGAGGGATTGATTGACAAGTTTGTCGTTTTTGATATGTTTATTACGGGAAACGAGATTTTTTGTTATCTTTGGTTTTGGTATAATGTGTAGATATGTAGATATGTATGTACAGTCTTGCATAAACGGAGGCTGGATTATCTCTTCTTACCTGAACTTTTTCCAGAGATAGGTGGCGGTCGGTAAGAGGGGCTTTGGTGGGGTTAGACTGGGTACCTTGCAGCACAATGAGGGAAAAGCCCCTGAAGCGTACTGCGCGTTAAGGCCCCTGAGGATCGCGCAAAAAAAAAAAGAGATGTAGTAAGAAAACCGAAAATTTACGAGGGAATCAAGGAATTGGTCTGTGTCAGGGTTTAGAAATTTAAGGGTTTTGCATTTACAACGTTATCAGATGATATGAAAGAAAAGAAACCAGAACGCCAGATATTTATGAGAACCTAAAAAACGAAGCATTTGATTTGAATGGATTACAGAAGAGCAACACCGGCAGCGAGACCACCGACGATAGCGGCGAAACCAGCGGCTTGGAATCCTCTGATTGAAGAAGCAGCGGAACTAGAGTCGCTGATGAGGTTTGTGTTGGCGGCAGCTGAAGAGGTAGAAGTGGATGTTGAAGTGCTAGTAGTGCTGGTAGCGTTGATACGGGTGGGGTTCAAGGCACCACAGAGGTTATCCTGTCTGCAAGAAGCGGCACACTCGGAATCATAGTTACCGCAGGCAGCAACACACTGGTTACCCCATTCAGTGCAGATGTAGTAGGGGAGGGTAAGAGAGTACTCTGAGATGTTTGGCTGCTGGCCGTTGGAGCAGAGACAGCCGTAGCTGAGAGTATCGGGGTCGCAGGTGTTGACTTGGGGGGAACCGTCGGAGATTTGGCTGCAGATCATGGGGCACTGAACGGTTTGGTCGGAGCACCAGCGGGCTGGGAGGGGTTAGCTTTTTTTTGTTCGGTGTGAGTTGGAGAGGTATGAAGAAGCTTACTTCTGGTTGAGAGAGGGACTGAGTCGGGGTCGATTGTGTTGGCGGCGATGGTGAGATCGATGAGAGCCAGAGCGGCGGAGAACAGGAGAGTGTTGGCACGCATGATGATTAGTTCGTATTAACTATTCTCGTATTAGTTGTGGGTTCTGTATATGGTGATGTATGTGATTGTAACTTACATATTAGATGTGTATATGTATATAAGTATGAGTATATGGATATAAAGAGATATCGGTGAAATGTAATTCAACGTCACAAGAAAACCACAACAGAAACAAGAACCAAGGGAAAAAAAGTAGGAAACCAGAGCGTCTTATCTATACTTTCACCTAGTTGCCCATAAGTTTACCCACCCCCTTCTTATTGACCATAAAGTCAAGCACGGAGAGAGACAACAAGGACCGTGTTAATCCTTCCTTCTAGCTACGCTACTAGAAAACAACACGGCAGTTCTCACACCCACATTGAACTCCCTGTAAACCATGTCATGTCTAGCCTGTCTACTCGCTTCACCGTATCACAGAAATGTGTCTAGCCTCGGGGGGCATAAACACCCCGAATAATTGGGCATGTTCCAGCCCTTTTTGGGATTCTTATGGTGTATTTTGGAGACAGTTGGGTTGTTTTCTCGTTGTCGCTTGAGTGGAATGATAGGGATGTGGTCTATGCTGTGATGGAGTATGTATGGACGGACGTGTTGACGGGTCTGATATTCGGTGTTTTTCGGATCAATACATGTCGGTATATGACCTCGGAATTACAATGTTGTGTATTGAATCTATATCTATATAAATATCATCTAGTCCGGCGGTACATCGATACACAAACTGGAGATACAGAGATCTCCAAACTAGACGGTCAACAAAATAAGATTATCACGCCTCTGAATTAGACTTAATCACAGCAAACTTTGTTAAGAGAAAACTCGGCACCATTGGCACTATGGAGTTCATGGTCAATGACCACCTGTTGCCAGGGAGCCCATGAACAAAAGTCATGATTTTCAGCGATCCCTGCGCCATGCATTATCGGAATCTATTCATCTGAATCTTTCATAGCTGACAATGAATGGTTCTCCAGACTCTTTTCCAAAAGACCATATATTATAAACCTTCGTCACCTCTTTAGCCCCATTAATTCTCCAACTTCTTGTGTTCTTGTTGAACCTCTTCACCCGTTCACGTTACTCCCGTCGTCATACTTACTTGTTTCATCATCTTTGTTCTTCACGTCTGTAAATAAGCAATTTCCCAACTGGGAAACTCACACAACCTAATCCTTCCTTCCAATTTCAGGCAACTTGATTCCCTCCGTTATTGTACATATTTAGTAGTGTTGGCGTTCATAAGATTTTTGACATCCCTTTGTTCTGGCCATGAAGAATGTTATGAAGTGATTTTCACTCAACATTCCAGACGTTTTTTTGAAAGGGAAAATTTGTCTTGGGTTTCTCGGATAGTGCCCGACGATCGGTGCGAGTATTGTACATATGTAGTTATGTCGCAATGCAATGCAGAAGGTGTTACCGCCTGCGGAGCTCTGCTGCGTCATGATCCACTATGGGAATATCCTCACGGACGGACTTGACTGGTTATTCGTGCGTCGCCGCTTATGTCACAATGCACGAGGCACAGAGCACCAAGCCTAGACCAAGCGAACTGGCTTCTATGATGCTCAGGGTTTGATATTTGCTCATGGTTTAATTGTTTGTCAGTGACGAAATGTTGCATTAACCAATTACATTACATGATATTTAACCCTAGCCTTGTAGACTACTTAGATTGCCAAACTTGGCATCTCACCTGCTTCTTCACTATCTAACTCGGGTGTCATTGGGGGTAGATGTCCCACCTTTTCACAAATCCAGCATGAAGCATACATGTTTACTCGGTCGATCAACGAGCCTGGCTGACGCTCACCAACCTGTTTTGGAGAGAAGCCCATCTCAGAGAACACCTTGACATACCAAGGCTTCAAAGCCGAAGACCGTAACAAGACCCGCCCGCCCATCTTGAGAGCTCTGTTGAGTTTCCCAATTTGTGCCGCAGCGGCTGTTGATCCGGGATCAAACCAGTCCATACTGTCCATGACAACGGCGACTGTCAGTGTCCCTGGGGACATCCGGGCAATGACCTCTTCGAGTTCATCGGTGTGGATACGGAGGTTATCGAGAGCATGGGGTTGGCTGAGTTTGGCATGGGCTTCGGGAGCTTGATACTCGAGGTGGCAGTTGGGCGAGAACTTGCCGGCCATGCAGACGTAATAGTATGGGTTATCGCGGGCTAAATGAGTCTCTTGGGCTACGGGGTCCAAAGTATTGAGCATGTAGTGCCAGATAGCGTGTGACCGGGAAGCCTTGGAAGTGGGCTTGGGACCAGTGACGGCTTCAGAGATGGCATGGTCGGCTTCGATCATGGCGAGTTGGTTCTTGGGGACACCAAGAGCGGACCAGAGGAAGGTTTCTTGAGAGACCACAAGACGGGAGATCAGAGGGGATAAAAGAGCTGGCTTAATCTTTCTAGTCCAGATTTCCCGTTGTTGTTCCAAAGTAGTATCGGGGTCAAGAACCTGGTCAACTGCCCCGCGAATACCAAAAAGCCGGGAAATCCAGCGGAAAGACCGGATAGCATGACGAGAACCACCGGTATCATAGAGACCGTATTTCTCAGATGTGAAGACGGAAATGTTCTCCATCCAATACTGGAAAGCCCGTGATGACAGATGGGGACTAAGCTTTTCAAGTAATAAACGGGCAAAGTCGGGGTGTTTACCCTCACCAAAGAGCATCCAGAAGTCTTGGTACGACAGGGCAGTGTAAGCGGCAACCTTGAGTTCAAGGAGGTGGTTCTGGGTGGGGTTCAAATCAACGGCGTGGATACGGGCTGGTGACCGAAGAGCGTAGGATAGGATGTTGTCACCGGCAGATGTGATAGCCAGAACGATGTCGTCGGGACCGAGGTTCAATAGACGGGCGTCTTCGCGGGTATCTTCCCAAGTGAAGGCGTAGATGTATTCGTCGTTGAACTGGCGGTGTTTCTCCAGAGTGTCGTCGTAGTATATACGCCAATGGTGGTTCTGGTAAAAGAAAGCCGGAAGTGGTAAATTCGCAGACGCATTCTCCACAGCCGTTAACCATGCCTTTGAACGAACCTCGGGAGCTCCTCTCTCAACGGCACGGGTTAACACGGTACCCGCGTTCCGAGGAAGTAACAACGGAGACTCTGTAGCTTCAGCGTCAATCCGCTCGATAATCTCATGAGGTAATGATGACGCAGAAAATGGCTTCTTGGGACATCCGATCCATAGGTAGTATGGGATCCAACCGAGTTTCCGGTTCCGTTGGTTCAGGGAGAGAACGGTACCGAAACGGTATTCGAGGTAGTCTCGCCGGGCAGCTTCGAGGTTTACACGGTCCAGTTCGAACCAGGCACGCCAGAAGACGCGGAGGGGAAAGGGGATGTGGCGGTTTGTGAGACCGCCGGTGAAGTTGCGGAAGGAGTAGTCTGTGGATGACTGGGTGTAGAAGTCTACAACTCCCATGATACCCGTGGGTGCCAGGAGAGAACAGAGTGAGTCAATGAGGGAGTGGTAGTCGGGCTGATGGTGTTAGTTTTGGACGTCGTTGGGTAGATGGGGAACTTACAATCATGGAGAGACTATATGACATTGTGATAAGGTCTGCACCGCCGCTTGATGGGCGGGGCGTGTTGAAATAGGCTGGACCGAGAACTGGGGTTTGAATTCCTTGGTATGTAACCTCGTAGTCTTCAAGGCGGAATCGACGGGCATCTTGACAGACAACAACGACATTCTTCCAACCAAGTCTCTCAAATCGCTTTCTCGCAACATCACACAGCGAAGGTGAGAAATCAACTAAATAGACCTTTCCAAAGAACTCTTCCACATCAAGGAAGCGCCCCATAGCCTCAATGTTATACCCCGTACCACCTCCAACATCCACCCAAACCGGCTTTCTCGGCGTCCGAGTAGACCCAGCAACAGCCGCCAGAGCCTCCGACTTAGCGACAGCCTTAGCTTGTAACTGGGCAGCCAAAAGGGCAAGAAGATCCTCACGGCCACGTAGGAGAAGTCCCCGGGTGGCATCGTAGGCGGTAGCTTGGGTGCTGTAGAATGACTCGAGGGCATCTTGTTGAGTGCCGGTTGAGGGACCGGTGTGGGGCTTGAGAAAGCAGGAGTAGAAGAAGAGGAGGAAGGAACGGAGTGTTGTGGGGTCGGTGGGCGGTGTTGATGAGGTGGAGGAGAGAAGAGTGCTGGTGGTGGCGGCGAAGGAACCGGCGCCGAAGAGGAGGGCTAGAGTGCCGAGGAGGGTTTTCTGGTCCCATATTTCGGGGAGGGGGAGGGGGAAACTTGATGGGGGGTTGGTTATGTTGGTTGACATTTTGAACATGTAATATGGAATAACGGAGGTAATGAAGGAAAGTTGGCTTGATGCCGGGTATACACAAGAGAAGAACGGGTTGATACCGGCATACACAAAACAAAGACACACAAGTTACCTGGTCCGACAGACATACTCTCCATCTTCATGACAGTCACTTTATATGTCCCCCCAACTTCCAATGTATATCCTAATCCGTTCACATGTCCCGCATCTTACTGGTTCACCTTAATGCTTCACTCCCCGCAATCACAAGGACGCTCAGCCAACAGCATCTTCCCGTCACCGTCACCTCCGTGCAGACACGGCTTTCTTCCATTGGCTGGTACCCATCTCCGAGCGAAACATATGGCTCTAGAACGACCGTCGAGTGGTGAGTTTGCCCGGTGACGGAGCAGGCCAATGGGAGCTCGTCGTTGTTGCATGTGGATTGCCTATTTGGGATTATATCGGAGTTAGGGTTCAGAGTCTTGGGAACGACGTGGGGGAGGGACTTATACACGTCGTTGGAACGAGATATTTTGGACCATTGGGATAAGGATGTTCATGGGATTTCAATGGTTGCTTGGAGGTTATGCGGGGTGATGGTGGTTTTGTTGAGAACCCAACAGTGACGATGGCCAGTTACATATGATTGATCTTCAATATAGTGTTTGATAGGATTGACATGTGATTGAGGCTTTGATAATCCGGAAACTACAAACGTCAATTCAGCATATTCGAGATACACAGACAAGAACTGACGTCAATGTTATTCGTACTTCCTGTCTTTTGATAACATTCAGATTCTACATATGTACAAATTCAACATGCTTTACCCTAGTCAAAACCCTAGGTCACATGACCAATTCACATAATCACGTTTGGCCCAAGCGCCAAGCTCTCTCAATTGTGACCCAGGTTGAAAGGCGCGGTCGACCTCCAATGCCAACGTCATTGACGGCCATCATTATCATCATCAAATCCATCATTAAATTCATCCCGCCATTTTCGCACTTGTGCGCACAAGCTAATTACACCTCCGCGACTCCACTAAACCCACTGCGCCAGCTCCCCGCCTAACCCCCATCCAACCGCATAACCCACCATGCCTCCGTCCGCCGGCCCCGGAAAAAAGGTGGGCCCGGCCGCCCTCCAACGCCAAAGGAGCCGTAATACAACCCCGCTTGCAGCGGCGACAAGTACTGCCCAGTTACCGCCTGTCGAGGCCATTGATACCGAGTATCTGGAGATGCGCGTGGAAAACCTACCGGATATTGCCTTTGATGATATTGTCGATAATGGCGCTTCGGCAGCGTTGATTCCAGATGGAAAGGCCCTGGATGGGATGATTTCACGGTTACAGAAACTACAGGAGATTATTGATCGTCGGTCAAACTTTTGTGATCGCGGTATGAGATTGTTGGCGAGTGCGCGGAAAAACAGGAGTGACGAGGTCGAAGAAGACGGCGCGGGCGGGAAAGCCGACAAGCGTAATAAGAAGAAGCGTAAAGCTACTGAACCCGCAGTCGATGTCAAGACAGGTACGTTTGGACGGAAGTGGGTGGATTCACATTTTAATCCGATTTTGCTTGCTAATGGAATCTTGATGCACACAGAACGTTCATCACCTATTCGTGACCTTTCAAAACCGAGTAAGCACAACCGATCAGCTTCACACGACTCCACACGATCAAGATCGGCTTCGCCTTCGAAAATGGATGTGGACAAAAAAGCAGATGACAAGGCAGCTTCAGAGGAGTCTAGCTCGGAAGATGAGGATCCTAGACCACCCCGCCTTGTACCACAAGCTATGACGTTCGGGGAGGATCCGTCGACCTTCCCTGATCCCACTATCTACGAAATCCGCCCAGTGACTGAGGATACACCGATAGAGTTGAAGAAAGAAATTTACTCGGTTGCCGTCTTCCCCAAGACAGATCTGTCTGATCTTATTGCTGGTGACCCGCCGGATAAGGACTACAGCGCTGGTAAAGCTCAGAATCAGATCTCTTTTTCCACATTTTCCACATATATTGAACCTTACTTTCGTCATTTCAACGAAGAGGATCTCAGCTTTTTGAGGGAACGTGGAGATCGGGTTACCCCATTTCATATGCCGAAGCGTGGCAAGAAGTTTTACGCTGATGTCTGGGCTGAAGAGGATGGTATGGACATTGATTCACGTGTGTCTACCTTGCCACCAAATCAACCTCGCGGTTCAATCGAGCAGTTAGATGATGTGGTAGCAGAGACGGATAAACTTTCCATGGGCCCGCTAGTAACCCGTCTGATTCAAGCTATGAGACCTGAAGGCCGTGTTGCCGGAGCGGACGATAAGGATATCGCCATGGGAGGCATGGATTTGACCATGGAAGGTGCTGAAGAAACCCCAAGTACACCGGGTACATTACCACCAGCTGCACAAATGCCTGGGTCCAAAGATGAGAATTGGCGTAGAGCGACATACCCTAAGTTGGATTATCCACAGGCCGATGACAGAATGCGGACAGAGTTAAGACACCTGGGATTCCTGCCTTTGGATGGCGGAGACGGTGATTATGACGGACAGTTTGACGACGAGGTTACGGGCCGTCTACGGTTTTTACAGGAGAGATTAAGGCAGCAGATGTTGGTCAATGGTGCTCGCAAGGCTCGACTTATGGAGATTGTTAAGGAACGTATGGCTTTCCAAGAATACCAGACCATTTTAGAGGACCTTGACACACAGGTGCAGAACGCCTATCTCAAGCGCACTCGCACAATCGGCAAGAAGCACAAGAAGAATCGCCCTGGCGCAGCCGCGGCCGCTGCGGCTGCTGCTGCTGCGGCGGCGGCGTCGGGAGTTGCGAAGCCGGGTATTGGAGATTTGGCACGCACGGTTATGGAGCGGAGACGGAAGTGGATGACGACCATTGGTGCTGTGTTTGAGGATGAACATTTGGTTAAGGTGCCTAGAAGGGACCAACCATCTAGTTCGATTTTCCAAACTGCTGAGATGGCTGAAGCCATTGAGAGAGAAAAGGAGTTGTGGGATGAAGAGGTGGAGGAGTAGCTGTAGATACATACATAGCCGGGCTTCTTTGTAGGTTTCTTTACTGAATTGGAAATAATTTGCCCTGAAACCCACACACGTTTTTTGCATGACTGATGGAAGGAAGGAATCATGTAAATCAGGGCATCCCCGCCTCTCGGAGTCTGGATCTACAGAATCAATACATCTACCGGGAGTGTGACACACAAGGCATATGTATAATATCCCCAAGGCACATTCCACTAGTCATTTCGCCCGCCAACCGTGGTCAAAATCACGTGATCCTCATCACAGCCCCTGTAGGAATGCGATCCTGCCCATTTACCGGCGGCGAATGACGTCGAGTGGTTAAGCGCCCGACTGGCCAAGAGAATACATGAGTGACTTCGCGGGGCTGGTGGCGGTAATATATGCGAAGACGTGTATATATAAGAAGGGCGTTGAGCCGGGAGGAATGGTCTGTTTTTTTTTTGGTTCTTGAGATTTAGATTTTGTAGATTGGATAGTTAGCAGTTATATACAACATGTCGAGCCAGTATTACCCCCGTAAGTACGAAGTGCATACATATATGCATACGCATCCTGCACAAGTTAACTAACACCCGTGAAGCCCCACCGCAACCGGAAGTCCCCCAAACATACTCTCCCGCCCCAACAAGGACCCCACAACCCCCCTCTACCCCTCCATACCCCCAAGTTCCCGCC
>JSUI01006130.1:0-21541 GCA_000833645.1 Huntiella omanensis | reverse complement strand
CATAGTTCCTACATTTTAGCGGACAAGTTCGGCTACAAGGAACTCTAATAAACAAACATCAATCAATCAATCAATCAATCAACCACGGTTTATCACAAATGATCAGGAATGTCGCGTTTGACCTCGTGGCCACCGAGGCGACACATGTATAATGCGATTGACTTTTATAGGACCAAATGATTGTGTCATAATCGTGCGAATCTCATGTGCTTACGGACATCTGCCAAACCCACCATCAGTCCCTCACACACACACACCAAAGTGCATGCATAACCCGAAGCCCTCGCCATAGGCCAAGGTCACGCAGCCACTGTACCAATCCACGGTTCTTTCTCCCTCCCCAGTAATTCTTTTAATAGTTCTCACATCTATCTGTGTCAATTTACATGTGCAAATATGTACATATGTACAGAACAAAAATGCTCCAAGGGTGGCGTCTTGCTTGGCTACCTCGTCATGGCCACTTCCCATTGTCAAGCAAGTCGTTGTCAGGTACCCGCAGCTTCATCGGCACAGACAAGACAACGCAACCTCCGCCAACCCTTCCAGAAGCCTCCCTATCCAAGCCCCTTTCGTCCCAAAAACAACCATCGTCATGTATTTCATGACACAGAATCGGTCTCACACCCCCATTAACACACCAATAAAACTTATAAACCATGGAAAGACCCCATAAAGCACGGGAAATTAGTCCCCCCCCCGGTTCCTCTTTCTGGTCAACACACGCGCCATCAGTCTCCTTCTTCGCTCCCTTTGACTGGCTTGCTTTACACACACCCCCGTGGTTCCCCCCGACGACGCCAAACCAGTTTGATAAGCAACATCCGTAATGCCGCATTGTCTCGTCTCTTCGTTCACCCCGTCTCCCGTTCGTTCGTTCGTCCTCCCTGCAAAGTCTATCTTGTCACCGTATCTCCATATAAGTCGTCATCCCCCAAACTTCCTCGAAATCCTTCAACTTTTCACCTTCACCTCCACCAAGTTTGGTAATTTCCCGCTTTCGTCGCTCTTTCATTCTTTATCCGCATCCAACTTACCACTTGTCCTACATTCCCAAACCAGCTTTATCACTTGACAACCTTTTTGAACCCTCGGGACCCTTAAGCGCCAACATATAAAGTGTACACCAAGCGCTTCGCCATTCACCGCCGTCTGGTCTTGCTTCTTTACCTTTTTGCTGTCTCTTTTGCTTCGAGCTCTGATACCACTCTCCTGTCAACAACCGCCAATCCAATTACCCGTGCTTTCGTCGCTCCCAAACCCAATTTAGCTCTAGCCAGCACAGAACGCCCCTTGATCCGCTCACTCTCTTCCTTGCATTTGCATCCCCTCTCTCTTTCTGTTTCGTCTGTGACTCTCCTTTCTCTCAAATCTTCCTTTTGCTATCACCAGAATCACAACCAAAACCACACGTTCAAGATGACTACCTTCACCAACTACACCGACGAGGAGCTTGACCGTAACTGGACCCCCAGCGGCCGTCGTCCCCAGTCGTAAGTTGCTGTCCCTTTTGCCACAAGCTAAAATCCCTCTCCCTGGAAATACCACCTAACTAACACGACTCCCCACACTTACAGCACCATTGCCCAGTCCTTCTCCGCCGAGCTTGAGAACCTCTTCCGTATCGACAACAGCGCCGTTGATCTTGACGACAAGGTTGACAAGAGGTGAGTTTGATTTGTTACACTTTTACTGCCATTTTCTTATAAACTAACCCACCCCACTAGACGGCGCGTCGTTTCTCTTCAAACCGAAGAGCTCGAAGCTATTCAGGCGCGTCTCCGCGAACTCCAGTCTATCGAAGCTCGTATTCGGAGCCCCTCCAACACCACCGCCCAGTCCGCAAACTACCCGCTCTCCGCTGGCTCTTCCGCTGCCACCTCCGCCACGGCTAGCCCCACCACAGCCACCGCGGCCGACAAGGCGAATGGCGCCGTCCGTGATGGTATGTACTAACGGAAGTCGCTAAGTCTTGGGGTTAGGGTGAAAATGGCGCGGTTGTTTTTTTTCTTATTTGGTTGTCTGGGTTTCTCTGGTCTTTTTTCCTCTCCTGTTTCTTGGTCGTTTTGCGTGTTTCCCCCTTCATATTCCCATTGAAAGGTCAAGATTTTGGTGCCAACCTTTTGTCTTTAGTGTCCATTTCCGGCCATGTCTTTGATGTCGTCAGTGGCGGCCACTCGAGACATTAGCTCCTGTCACGATACTTGGAAACTCATAACAGAAACGTTACTTTCTGCGAGCGTGCTTTTTCTATTTTTCTTCTTCCTCTTTCTACTCACATCTATATATATACCCCTTGGAGAGTTGGTCATCATGGCTGATCTGAGGGCTTCTTGTGGAGCTCAAGGTCATCTCATAGTTAATAACACGGTTGATAAAGCAAATGTTGTTCCCTTGAATATGATGTGTAATGTAGGGAAAAGAAATAGTGTACCGAACTTCACAAATGAAGGATTCATTTATTGAACGGTACACTCAATGACCACGTCATAGTTAGTTACACGTCTATTGTGTCAAAGTCTTGTCCACCCCGAGCCACGGTACAGGAAACTACGACGCTACTGACTTACACAGATAACACCCATATACACACATGCCGATTTTTATCGTTAGTTTGACGGTTGCCTATCAATTTTCAACGTCATCTCACAAGTCACTCATACACTCATCCCAAAAGTAACCCAAAGGTGAAATCAAATGAAAAACAAACAAATCACAATAATTATAAAAATACAAAACTACAGCTCGTCATGCCCCTCATCCGCCGCTTGCTCCCGCTCCTTCTCAGCCTTCTTTCTCGCCTTCTCGGCCTTCTTCCGTGCCTTCTCGGCTGACTTCTTGGCCTTCTCAAGCTTATCCTGTTCCGCTTTCTCCTTACGCTGTCTCTTCTCAAAGTTGCTTGCACCCTTTAGAGCCAGATCGAGTCCCTCCTTTTCCAGCTTGGTAACCCACTCCTTGAATTCACTCGCCACAACCGCAGCATCCGAGGTCGCGGGAACATCCGAAACCTTAGGTAGAGACGTCTTTAACCAAGTCTTGGCAGACTCGATCATCTTTTCAAGCGGCTCGAGGTCTTCGATGACGTGAACTGGAGGTACGGGGCCACGCTCTTTAAGAATGTCCTCCATGGTGGGCTTCTTACCAGTAGAATCATCGTCATCATCCTCAAGATCAGCAAAGTCATCCGCCTCAAGAGCAGCTTCTTCAACTTCCTTCTTAGCCTTGGCGTGCCACTCATCATACTCGCCAATTTCTCTCCGCAGATCCGCAACATACTGTGTCGATTGCTCCAACTTCTCCTGAAGAGAAGAAATAATTAACGGCCGTTGTTCATGGTCTTCGACGCGCGCATTAACCCGATCAACGACACTCTGGAGATCCTTAAGCTTAGCCTCAAACTCCTGCTTAGTAGCTTCCATACCATCGCCGTAGATCCAGTCGCCATATTCCGAAGCCTTCTCCAGGGTCGTCTGGCGTTCAGCCTCAGTAGCATGCTTTTCCCAGCCGGAAGTTTCGGGGAGCTCGCGCGCCTTGTAAGTAAACGCTTCAAGCTGATTGAGTGCCTCCTCACGCTGGCGTCTAGAAGTATCGGAAGCAGTGAAGGCTGACAACCGCTTGCGCGAGGTCTGGAAAGAAGACTTAGATGGCGTGGCAACACCCTTTTCAACAAGCTTGAACCCAACAGGGATACCGGCGAATTCGCGGATCTTGACAGCCGGAACATCCGAAGCCTCAGCTGCAGCGGAAGATGAAGAATCGGTGGCAGTGGAAGATTTAGAAGAAGAGCCATCCGAAGCGTCATCAGTAGTCTTATCCTTTTTGCCGAATCCAAACAGGTTCTTAACACCATCAATGAGACCCTCGCTGATTTCCACTTCACAGCCAGCATACAAGCTAGAAACAACAACGCTACCGTCAGCGCTGCTCAGAGAAGCAGCCAAACGAACAGTGAGGTCATCATCCGTGCACTTGAAGTTCTCCTTTGCCTTTGTCAGCGACTCCGTCAAGTTGACAGTTGTCAAAGCCGAAACGTCAATGTCCTTTCCATCAACGGTCTGGAAAAAGGTAGCAGCCACATTGTCTGATACATCGAGAGTGACATTCTTAGCCGGGCCACCCAAGACAGAAGCAGCAGACCAAACTCGCTGTTGCACCGCCTCACCCTTGGCATCAGTGTACTTCAGGCCCACAGGGTAAACAGCAGTATCGGATAAACGAATCTCCTTGACACGGAACGAGGGGCTGAGTTCAGCACCGCGGAATACAGCACCCATGACAGCCGACTCATCTGAGTTAACAGCATTGCGAATCTTGTCGGCCGAGCCAATAACCTTTTCGAGCTCACGTTGTACAAAAGGAGTGCGCGACGCACCACCGTGGAGAATTACTGACGTCAGGTCGGACACATCCAAGTTTGCCTTGCTGAGAGCATCGCGCACTGAAGTGCCGACACGCTCGGCATGCGCCGCAGCCAATTCCTCAAATTCGGCGCGGGTAATCTTGTACTTGAAATCAACATCTTCGTACAGGCCCTCGAAGCTACCTTGAGTGTTGGCATTGGCCGAAAGGACATGACGCAGGCGCTGGGCTTCCTTTGAAAGACGGGCAACCGCACGGCCGTGGCTCAGGACTTGATCGGTGGTGGCTTCCAGAGCTTTAGCCTTGGGTGACTCGACAAACTTGGTAGCCATGTCATCAATAATAAGAGCGTTGAGGGCATCACCGCCAAGAGAGCGATCCCAGCCATAACCGACGACCTGGACCTCCTGGACAGTCTTGTTGGTCTTACCAACATCCTTGACTGACCGACTTTGGAAACGAAGAACCGTAGACTTGGTAGAACCAGCACCCATGTCAAAGACAAGATGGTACTCCGGCTTCTCACCAGCAGTTGCTGAGGGGAACTGACGGGAAGTAGCATAGTTGAGACCAACAGCCAAACCGTCGCTGATCAAATCTAATACTTCAAGCCCCGCTAACTCGGCAGCTGTGCGCACTGCCCGCTTCTCCTCGATGGTGAAATACGGCGGAACTGTGATAACCGCCGCCTTAATAGGGCTGTCGGAGCCAGCAAGAGCCTGGGCATTTTGTCGCACAGACTGCAGCTGCATAGCCAAAAGTTCTTCCACTGACCAGTCGCCCTCTCCATCAACAAACGCCTTACTCCGGAAGGCCACGGTGCCCCGCTCGGCATCAGCCTGGGCCTGAAGTGCCGGGTGTCTCTTGGTGTATTCACGGGCCACATCACCGTCCAGCGGCTGACCCAGCAGCGTCTTGAGATTCGGGTAGACTTCACCGGGGAAACGAGCAGCTAGGGCAACGGCATCAGAGCCATACAGACGCTCAGGAAAGGCCCCAGATTGGATATCGCCTTGGACGGGTTTGAAAGCAATGGAGGCGGCTTCCTTGCGGCGGGAGTCTTTAGTCAGGACGATTTCGAGGGGAACACGGGGTTTGACGAGGGATGCCTTGATGAATTCAGTACCAAGATCAACGCCAATGGCAGCAGAGGCGGCCAGCACGTCTGCGGTGCCGACGAGCATGAGGCTGAGAAGCCCCAGCACGGAAGTCGGCTTCATTGTGGTGTGCGTGGGACGGAAGTTGATGAATGATGCTTGGGGTTATTAACCGGGGTTTGTCGAGGTAGTAATAGTGAAAGAAAAAAAGTAAATGTCGTTCGTAGATAGTTGGTAGGCAAAGAGCGGCTCACACAATATACCGAAAACAGATGAGTAATGAAGAATCTTTAAATCGTGAACACGTAGGTTCTCGCCAACCGTTTTCTCTTACATAAATGGGTAATCCGTCAAGGTGGCCTCTTAAGTACAAGTCTCAAGCCCGTCCATTAAGCTTATCGATAAGCCCCAGATGCCAAGAATGCCAATGACGCAGTGGCCAGCTTCAAGCTAGCTCCTACTGCCTCGGCACCTGTCGGTACCTGGATTTGCCAGCTGTCCATATTTGTCGCATTGTCTTCCATGTGTGGTTGATATCCGGAGACGACACTATTTCACGATCACTACCTCCGGTCCGGCCCGTCCGACCGTTCCCCGGACATGCCATTCTCCGACTCCCGACGACCACCCTGAAAATACAGTCTTTAAAATGGCCCGCAAAACATATAACATCGCCATGGTGAGCGACTTCTTCTATCCGCAACCTGGTGGTGTCGAGTCGCATATTTACCAGCTCGCGACAAAACTTGTTGATCGCGGGCACAAAGTCATCATCATCACCCACGCCTACGATGATCGCAAAGGGGTTCGGTACATGACAAATGGAATCAAGGTGTATTATTGCCCGTATGCGGTTATTTTCCGACAGTCAACGGTACCCACTATGTTTGCGTTTTTCCCGTTATTCCGGAACATAGTATTGCGCGAGCAGATTGAAATTGTTCATGGCCACGCCAGTTTGAGTAATTTGTGTCACGAGGCGATTCTGCATGCCAGAACAATGGGGTTGCGGACTGTATTCACAGATCACTCATTATTTGGATTCGCCGATGCTGCGAGTATTGGTGCCAACAAACTACTCAAGTTCACTCTTAGTGACGTCGATCATGTAATATGCGTCAGTCACACATGGTAACTTGCCCGTGTCTTGAGATTACGAACAACACTGACACCACATAGCAAGGAAAATACTGTTCTACGAGCCTCTCTCGACCCCCTTATGGTCTCCGTAATCCCCAACGCCGTAGTCGCCGAAAACTTCCGTCCTCGTGATCCACCACGGCCTCCACCTGGCCCCCTAGACCCTATTACAATTGTTGTGATATCTCGCCTTTTCTACAACAAAGGTACCGATCTTCTCACAGCTGCCATTCCTCGCATCCTCGAGAACCATCCTAATACACGATTCATCATTGCTGGCGATGGTCCCAAAGCCATAGACCTTCAACAAATGATTGAACAAAATGTCCTCCAAGACCGTGTCCTGATGCTCGGCAAGGTGAGACACGAGGAAGTCCGCGATGTCATGGTCCGTGGGCACATTTACCTCCACCCTTCTCTCACAGAAGCCTTCGGCACTGTAATTGTAGAAGCAGCCTCGTGCGGTCTCTACGTCGTCGCCACCCAAGTCGGTGGAATTCCCGAGGTTCTTCCATCCCACATGACTGTCTTTGCCCAGCCCGACGAAGACTCTCTTGTGTCCGCTACGGGCCGCGCTATTGCAAACCTTCGTTCAGGCGCTGTCCCTACGCATAAATTCCACGGAGAAGTCTGCAACATGTATTCTTGGGTCAACGTAGCTAAGCGTACCGAGCGTGTGTACCATGGCGTGAAGAATCATATTCCTGAGGCTGAGTTCTATGGGGACATTGGCACCGTGACTAATGCCGCGGGAATTCCCGTGCCACGACGAAGCCGTGTACAAGGCTTTGCTATTATTGACCGACTGAAGCGCTACTACGGATGTGGATTGTGGGCTGGAAAGTTGTTTTGTATCTGTGTAGTTATTGACTACCTGATTTATCTGTTTTTAGAATGGGCGAACCCCCGCTCTGGCATTGATATTTGTGACGATTGGCCCAGGAAACATTATGATTCGGCTGACGAATCGGCATCTTCTGCAGAGACTCGCCGAGGTCGTGGGTCTAGTAGACACCTCAACCGCCTGGCACGTTAGTAGTAATTTTGATGACAATAATGACAATGCTTTTTTGTTTATTACTATTATGGTGGCTTCCGTCTATGTGTACTGTTTATTCTTTATGATGCATGAACTAGCTTGTCCGTCGACGTCAGATCAAATATCATTCTGGGCGCTATAATATCAGCAATATTGCTGATTCTATGCATGTGCGTAGATATGACCACTCTGAAATTAACCTCATTTCTACGTTATGAGGAGTAAGGGAAACTGGTGATCGCAACAACGGAGTGAAGTTGAGAAGCCCGTGATAGATTTCTAAGACACCAAGAGTACCGGCACATAGAGGAGTTAATAGAGAAGAAGTTATATATGTCTCTGATCAAACTCATATATGTACATATGTGACTTACTCCTTGAACAGTAAGTTTGTTACAGTTTGCGGTGAAGTCGTCTTGGCTTGATGACGTCATTAGGGTCGTTATAGTGCACGGACTATGATAGGGTTTGTAACTGATATGTCATGATAGCTTTTCAGGAGGCTATGATAGAACTTGGAAGACTAAGCATTTACATGTTTATTACAGTTCACCTATTATCATTGACCGTACGTTTCTATAACGATCTCAGGACTTGCTCGATTCCATATCTTTACAAAGTTTGTCATATTGTCCGAACACCTGATTTTTGTGTATCGAAATTAAACATTTCTGCACGCCGTACGTTCTGAGATGATACGTACAATGTATGTACTTACACACGCAGACTACAGCAAGGTATTCTAGAATTGTTGCACATTTTCGTTTGGTTAACTAGGATCATTTTATGCATGGAGGTGGTATTTTCAAATACTCCGGTTGCAATGTAGGCTCAACTTTGATTGCCGGGCTTTACCCCGCTTTCTGCAGATTGCATGTCACCAGGTATGCGCCCATAAGGCATGGCGTTACTTAACAACACCGACCGAGATGTTAGCCAGTAATAATGAGGGCAGTGAACATATATACGTACGCCTTCGGAGACTAAGGCTGTGGGAACGGTGACTTTTTGTGGACAGGCGGAGTTTTTGGGTTCACATAATAACCGAATCTTCGCTTTTGTTTTTGAAATCTGTTTATTCATTGACATCGCTTTATATATTTCAAGCTGCGCAACTGACACGATGTTATGTTATTATCCTATCGACCTCGCCTCAGGACAGGAGACAACAGGTTTCATGACTGAGGATCAATGTGACCAACATTGTGAGTAACCTAATCACTAGTGGGCATCCAAAAGACGTTGTTTTGTGAAACATTCTAAGGGCCATTGGATGACTGCTGTCTCGATAACGTCTGAACCCGCCATGCTAACTAGATTCAGGGGGCGAAGAAGATTTCGCACCTTTGGTCGACACTATAGGGATATGGGACAACGACAACAAACACACGGAGAACGAATATCGGTTCACGCCTCGTCGTCCTGTACGGGCTGGAACCAAAAGCGCTGCTTTCACTATGCGCGGCCCAATAGGTTCGACTTCACATACGTATACACCATTTGTGCAGGGTCACAGTCAGATCCGAATTATCACTCTCCATCGTGGCTCCGGCTTAGATCATCTACGATGTACCACCAGTATTCATGATTTTCCCGATGCAGTTGGGAAGTACACATGTCTGTCATACGTCTGGGGTAGTCCAACTGGAACTATACCCATGATCATGGACAATGGCATTATTCTGATCACGGAAAATCTCATGGCTAGCCTGTGGCATATACGTTCAAAGTACAAAGATATCCGTCTATGGGTTGATGCGCTTTGCATAAACCAGGGCGATGAAGAAGAAAAACAGCAGCAGGTCAGAAGAATGCGGGAAATTTATTCACACGCCGATGGTATGATTTCCTGGCTTGGATCAGCTCAGTCAGAGACTATTTCTGTGTCACGCGATATCAACCGCCTTTTTCAGGCCTCTCTAGTGTGGGAGGAAAATCAGCATACACGGCGACGTTTACTGAAGGCATTTACAAGTGTCAACTGGGTAAACCTTCGACCTATCTTTGATAGTGCGTACTGGACACGCATGTGGATCATCCAGGAAGTTTCCACACGCCCGAGATATAAAGATCTCGTCTGGTTGTATGATGGCCAGTTAGACAAACATCGATATCCTCGAGTACAGTCAAAAACACAGTGGCCCACCATGAATTGCCATAGACCAGACTATTTACTATATGGAAAGTGTAAAATATCTTTGTGGTCCATATTCATGATTAGTACAGCCCTTGTCAACTTTCGGTTAGACCCTGACATGACTCATGAAAGGCATAAACTTCCAAGCGTCAACTTCAACACCGACATCTTCATTCCAAATAGAGTCGGCTTTGCCAACACCATTAGTGCATCATCGTACGACTTGATACGACGGCTGATAGATTATGTAAAGCACCCCAAAAGCTTTGCGTCGGCATATGATACATCTACCTACGGCTTTCAGGTAACACAATGTCGCGATCGCCTTTTTACCCTTGCTGGGCTCTACACGGATTTCAACATCGTAGTGGACTACAAAAAACCAGATACTGAGATTGTATTGGACATTGCCGAGAAGATTTTTGAGTCTCTTAAAGCGCATCACCAGCCGCGGTTTCTGCCCTCGGAAAACCACCAGTTTCGGCCGTCATTACAAGGGAAATTATCCAAGGCTGATGTGTTAGTGTCTTGGGTCCCATATGGTATGACCGTGATCCATCCAGTGAAGACATACTTCGTCCATTTTGTTACAAGAGGAAATTATGAATTCATCGGATCAAGAACAGACACCTTTGAAAATGCGAGGTTTGTCCGTGGTCCAAGCGGAGCGAGACTGTCTACTTCGTGTATGTACCGAACGAAGATTGTGAAATTGTTTGAACGGGGACAAGACCAAGAGTTCAGAGAGGCTTTGGCAGCTCGTTTTGGCGGAGATCAGCTTGATGACAAAGGGCAGCATAGGCTACTTGACTGGCTTGGTTGGAAACCACACAGCTCCCATTGGAAACAAGTCTTGGAGCAATTCTTGGATATTCAAGGATTCAAAAGTGTCGTAGATGCCGAGACACTTGTTCAACCCTTCACCTGGATGTCAAATGCCGGCCATAACTATGGGGTCTTATCAGATGGCAATCTATTTGTGGGATGTGAGTATAGTCGAATTGGCGATGAGGTAGTTCTCGTGGAGGGCTTTCACGATCCTTTTATAGTACGCCAGAAGAACGAAGATGGGGATGTCATGTTTGTCGAACAGGCTCGCCTGGTAGGAATACATCATTCACAAGTCATCACTGAATGGAGAGAGGAAATGGTTATGGTTTAGAATACTTACATTTATACATACCACGTAGTAACTTAGCATGGAATCAGATTATACACTGTCAGATACCTGTGATTTGCATGTGTCCCAAGAGAACGTATACTATGTCCAAAAAACGCCCAAACGTTTCATTTGCGCACAGAAGAGCCAATGCTTCAAGTCAACATGGCTTGATTGGCGGGCGTTTTCGTTTCATAACCATATTATCACAGAAAGTTTCCCAATGAAGATACCTCCATTCAGTCAAAATCAACCTTGAACTAAAAACGTGGCTCGTCGGCTCAATGTCAACAGTTTCACCTTCTTCATGCTCACACCCAGGATCTCTGCAAGGCCCAGCTTTAAAAGCTACTGCAAAGACACTGTGGTCAGGTGAAGTCTGCCTCACGCGGTAACTTGATTCATTCTTATTTGGATCGTAGTGTTATATTAAAACTTATATCCACGAAGCTTCGCAAAGCTATTTGACTTCACTGCTGTCGGGATCGATCTTCCAAGAGATTACGATAACTATCACGGCAATGACATTCCCTTTACACTGGAGGCTTGTACCTCTAAGTCGTAGACATAGGACCATCGTCTCATCTTCTCGACACGTCCCATTGATCGTATTTAGTTGTCGTTGTAAATTTCCAAGAACGTCAGAAAGCAGCCCGCTTCTAACCCCAGCAAAGCAACAGGAACTGAGATCTCTGTAACCATTTACTACGCCATACTTTGTACCAAGTCACTGTGGAGTCCGCACAATGTGAGCATAGTGTAGCTCTATCGATAGCTCTAAGTTTTTCTTAACTAAGACATTCCAGTCTATGATGATCTGCTCTGTAAGGAAACAACTGTTTACTCCAGACGCGCTTATGCTTTTAAAAGACCAAGAGGAACGGTGGAAGGCCAAGGGCCTGAAGACATTTGTGCTTTTCATGAATGTCAAAGGCGCTTTTGACCATGTATACAAAGACAAACTGCTAGACAATTTGAAGGAGCCTGACTTTTTTGTGATCATTAATTGCATTTGTCCTATCTAGGGATATGGCAATAGGGAGCCTGACTTGTCAGCCAGCTCCGCCTAGTGGGTGGAATTGTTTTTGATAAGCCGAAGCACTTCCCTTCGATTTGAAGGACAGCAGAGTCCCGTGCAGAATATCAACGTTGATATTCCACAGGGAAGTCCTATCTCTCCTATTTACATCCTGCTTTATGCTAGAAAGATTAAGGTACGAGACTGCGCACTCCAAAATCTACAAATGAGTTACATTGATGACTTCTGTATAATGGTGGCATCTAGGTCGCTGGTAAGGAGTTGTCGGGGTCTTAGAAAACATAATGCTGTACCTGAAGGCCCAGGCAGACCAAAATGGCATTGCATTTGAAGATGAAAAGACTGAGTTGCTTCATCCCTCGAGAACTAGGGGACAGGAAAGGTGCTCAGTGCAAGCTGGTAACATCACTTTCCGACCCAAAGCTGTCATGAGATGGCTAGGATTCTTCTTGGATCAACGGATGAGCTTTAAAGAACACGTCCTCCGAACAGCAACCAAAGCTACACGTGCGTTTATGAGCCTGAGTAAGATCGCAAAAATTAGTAGGGGTCTCCCCTCTGAATTAGTCAAACTTCTCTACAACACTTGCATAGCTCCTACCATGGAGTATGGTGCAGTCTCTCCATAGGCTAAGCCTGCACAGTACTAACAATAATGACGTCATATTGGGGGAATCATGTTTTTTACATTAAAGTCATCTATGGCACACATGCGTACATACTTAGTTGCTAATGTATCCATTGGCAACCAACCACTCCTTGATAGCCGCAGAATCCCGGTTCTTGTAAGTTGCCCGCGCCCGAATAGTATCCTTGACTGTCTCAAGCGTGCGGTTGAAGCTCGAAGTGTCCTTGTCAGCAAAGAACTTGTCAATCTGGTCGACGTACTTGAAATCCGAGAAGGCCTGCAGAGATAACTTGACGAAGCGGTCAACCACCACGGGGTTACCCAACTTAGCTACACAGGCATCCCAGTTGGCCTGCATGTACTCCCACTGAAGATCGCGACCGAGTTTGTTGCTGGCAAGACCAGCACCAAGCGAGTGGACGTCACCCGCGGGCGCCGCATCCTTGGCCGCAGCCGGAGGGGACTGAGCAAAGATGAAAGGAATCAATTTCTCGCGAATAATGTCCTGGTCCTGAACAACTCCGAGAACAGAAAAGGCAGTACCCTTTGTAGAAAAGGAGCTGGTAGTGTACCACTCATCCTTGATCACCTCGTAAGCCTCAGCTGGCTTAATGCGCATTGCCGTAGCCCAAATTGAACCACGGAGTTCGGTAGGAATTGCATCACTCGACCGATCAGCGACCCACTGGTCAAAACGCTTCATGTGCTCAGCAACGGTGGCTTCGTGGCCGTTAGAAGCAGCCGAGGTAATTAGACGCTTGCGTAGGTCGGTTTGAAGGTACTCCTCACCCTCTATAAACTCGTAGCCTACACGCTCAACGCCAGGCGCGACGAGCTCACGAATAAACTTGCGCATACCCTCGTACGTCTCTCCATCCTCGCCAAAGACAGCACGAAGCTGGGTCACGTTGTTAAGAACCTGAGACCACACAAGAGCATTGGTCTCGTTTTGGAAGTTCTTGACAAANAACGCTTCATGTGCTCAGCAACGGTGGCTTCGTGGCCGTTAGAAGCAGCCGAGGTAATTAGACGCTTGCGTAGGTCGGTTTGAAGGTACTCCTCACCCTCTATAAACTCGTAGCCTACACGCTCAACACCAGGCGCGACGAGCTCACGAATAAACTTGCGCATGCCCTCGTACGTCTCCTCATCCTCGCCAAAGACAGCACGAAGCTGGGTCACGTTGTTAAGAACCTGAGACCACACGAGAGCATTGGTCTCGTTTTGGAAGTTCTTGACAAAGTCGAGAATGGCCGTTGTTGGGAGGTATCCAGCTTGGGTCAGGTGATCAAGAGACCCCAAAATGTTGATCTTCTCCTCAACTGAAACACGATCCAGCTGGGTGCCCAGCTTCACGATGCGGTCAAGAGGGTATGCCACACGGTAGAAACCATTGGCACCAGAGTTAATCTTGTAAAACTCTTGGTCAATGCCAGAGATAGTGTCTTCTTTGCTGGTCAGAGCAAGTGGAGCAACCTCCTTGGAGCCGTTGGCACCAGAAACAGCCAGCGGCACCCACCAAGTGGTCTCATCCTCTTCAGGCTTAACGTCACCCGTCAACAGGAAGCGCTGCTGCTTCAGCTTGAGGTCACCATTTTCAGTCTCCTGGACGGTCAGGACGGGGTGGCCAATCTTACTAATCCAAGGAGCCATCAAAGCCGCGACATCCTTACCAGAGGCCTTGGACAGAGCCTCCCACAGAGCCTCGGTCTTGG
This sequence comes from Huntiella omanensis, assembly GCA_000833645.1. Taxonomy (NCBI): domain Eukaryota; kingdom Fungi; phylum Ascomycota; class Sordariomycetes; order Microascales; family Ceratocystidaceae; genus Huntiella; species Huntiella omanensis. Next base: position 7,228 of record JSUI01006130.1, on the reverse strand, counting down.
CATTGCTGTAAGCATGCTTTTGGAGGTAGTCAGCAACACCCTTAAGGAAAACATCGACACCCAGGTGGTTGGCCAGCATGCGAATAGCTGAGCAACCCTTGAGGTAGGAAATGTGATCGAAAATCTGGTTCACGTCAAGTGCATCGGCCACGGGAACGTGAATAGGGTGAGACGAGCGGATAGCATCCAAACGGAAGGCCGACTCCATACCCTCGTTGGTGAACTGGGCCCAGACCTCCCAGTCAGGGTGGAGATGGTCAACCGCGTGCCAACCAACCCAAGTAGCGAAACCCTCGTTGAGCCAGAGCTCATCCCACCAGTCCATAGTGACCAAGTTACCAAACCACTGGTGAGCCAGCTCGTGGGCAACAACGTAAGCAATGGCGTTCAGGGCACGGGCCGGCGATGTCTTGGGGTCGAAGAGAACCTGGGTAGTGCGGTAGGTGACAAGACCCCAGTTCTCCATAGCACCGTGAGTGAACTCGTGAACGGCAATGAGGTCAGCCTTAGGAAGAGGGTACTCAATACCGAAGATATCAGAGAAGAAATCAATGATCTTAGGAGCGTGCTGCAGAGCCCATTCACCCTGTTCCTTGAGACCGCGGGTGGTGTACACGCGAACGGGGATCTTCTTGCCGTTATACAGACGGTCGGTGTGAGCTTCAATGTACTCAAAGTCACCAACAGCCCAGGCCAAAAGGTATGAAGACATGACAGGCGAGGTTTCGAAAGAAACCTTCTTCCAGCCAGCCTTGGTGGCAACCTCCTCCTTGACGGGCATGTTGCTCAGGGCGACCTGGTCATCGGGGATCTCAATGGCAAAATCGAAGGTGGACTTGAGGTTAGGCTCGTCAAAGCAGGGGAAAGCACGACGAGCATCGCAAGACTCAAACTGGGTGCTCAACATGTAGTGCCAGTCGTTGTCGTGGGGAACCGAAGGCGCAGCGGGGACAGTGGGCTTGTATTGCGAACGGTAGAAACCAGCCATTTCGTTGTTCATAATACCGTTGAACTCGAGGATAACCTTGGCCTTAGCGGCGACGGGGATTTCCTCGCCAAAGGCAACAGTCACACGCTGGGCGCGATCATTGTAGACGTACTCGGACGAAGAAAAGGTCTTGTCACCAATGACAACCTTGGCAGAGGTAAGCTTGACTTCGAGAACGTTGAGAACAAGCTCGTTGGTAGCTTCGGTGATAGCGACATCGATACTATTGTCATGAAAGAGAGGTGTTAGTCGATTGCCAACAGGGGTCGATGCGGGGTACTGGGCTTGTAAACTTACGTCACGGAACCGTTGTAGGTCCAGTTCTTGAATTCGAGATCATAAAGCGAAAGATCGTAGTGGCTAGGCTTGAAAGCCTTAGGCAAGATCTCACGGTCCGTCATGATGAGCGAAGTAGTAGGATCGTTGTACAGCGAACGGTGACAGGTTCCAACAGTCGAACAAGCGCGGGTAGCAGCTTCTGGGGTAGACCGCAAAGCACTGCACGTAAATCGATGTGGTCAGTGGATGTTCAAAGATAACACAGAACGTTTTGAATGTCGCAAACAAAATCCAAATCAACGTCAATGCCAAGCGACTAATCGACGGAAGAATGTAGATGGAGAAAAGAAGAAGGAAAGCAAGAATGGAATATTCTCAGCCGTGTAGACAAAGAGCATTTCCACAGCAAGTATATATGTCAACTACGGTACATGGCTCAGGCAACTAGTTGCATGTCCTCTCCACCCAAACAGCGCAATACCCCCCCAGAAGTGTCCCTTCCGTCACCAACCGAGNGCAAACAAAATCCAAATCAACGTCAATGCCAAGCGACTAATCGACGGAAGAATGTAGATGGAGAAAAGAAGAAGGAAAGCAAGAATGGAATATTCTCAGCCGTGTAGACAAAGAGCATTTCCACAGCGAGTATATATGTCAACTACGGTACATGGCTCAGGCAACTAGTTGCATGTCCTCTCCACCCAAACAGCGCAATACCCCCCCCAGAAGTGTCCCTTCCGTCACCAACCGAGCTCCGGGCAACAGCGCACTTCCTTGCGCCTTTTGGGTGATTTTGCATGCCAGTGAACTTTTGTTCGCTCAAGAAAACCACCGGAAGAAGCAGTTGCGACCATGATAGTGGGGCTTAGGAGGAAAAACAATGCAGTATAAACCAAGACTGAGGCTTGCCCCGCTAGGCTTGTCTATGAACGGCAGGTACCAAAAGAGACAGCCGTGACGAGGAATGCGCTCGGTCGAATGTTGGAAGGAGGTTTACAGGTCGCCGACGAAAGGGAAATCGTCAATTTTTGAGTTATGTAGTGGTTTGTAGTACCGCGTGGTTGACAATTGCAAAGGCTAACCAAAGCTAGGAGTAAGCTTGCTCGATAGCTTATACCTAGGCGACTCTATCGATCGCCCCAAGAACTTTTGCAAGCGTCCCCAGTGCCACGCTAAATGGCTAAAACCAACCCTGGTCTACTGAAGAAAAAAGCGACCCCGTCAACCCACTCCGATGGCCCGACCATTCCCATCGGGCTGCCGTATTGGGAAGGCCGTGGCCGAAGAGCATGATGAACTGAGGACTTTGGTGGTTTTGCGAAGGACTTGGACGAGGACATTGCCGGGGACTCTGGCGCGAGCATTTGTTTGCCCTGGTGGCCGTAGAGAGACATGGCAGTAATGTCAAAGTCTGTCTGTACCTATATTCTAGCCACGCTTGCGACCAACTTTTCACCCTAAGTTTCAAATAGAAAGGAAAACTTACCGTTCAGTTCTCCGTCTTCCCGCACCGCCAACAACGCCCAATCCCATAGCCCTACCCGCACCAACTGCGGCCGCTGGTCCTGTCGCCATTCCGGAGCTCCATCTTTTACTCATACCCACGACCATTCTCCCACCCATTGTCGCCATTCTTCGCCCCGCGGCGGCTCTTGCAAAAGCCTGCATGTTAAGGACAAAGACAAACAAAGTAACGAAACAAAGGAATGAATGACGAGTTGCGCCCTCGTGAAATTGGAGATAGCCAAAATAGGCGAAGCGAAAGAAGAACAATGACTAATTAAGGATTGTTCCGAGATCTGGATCTTACGGAAACGTGTAAGAGATGCACTCTCAGGCATGCGGGTAGTTCGCCGTATCATCCGCTCACAAAAAGTAGTGGACTGAGGTTTTTATTGGGGTTTCTAACCCTACCAACGTAACATCCATTGATGATCTAGGATGATATCAAGGGTATCACGAAATCTACGTTTGGACGTCTTCAAGTAGTTCTCGCAACTGTAAATCACGCATCAACTTTTCTTTACCTTCTATATATACACCCAACTNATGCGGGTAGTTCGCCGTATCATCCGCTCACAAAAAGTAGTGGACTGAGGTTTTTATTGGGGTTTCTAACCCTACCAACGTAACATCCATTGATGATCTAGGATGATATCAAGGGTATCACGAAATCCACGTTTGGACGTCTTCAAGTAGTTCTCACAACTGTAAATCACGCACCAACTTTTCTTTACCTTCTATATATACACCCAACTAAACCAATTAGAACTTTCAGCTGCTCAATTAATCCTTACTGTCACCAGTTTCCGTGTAACGCTCTGTGAAACCTTCATGTTAGACATACCATAGTGACGTCACAAAGTACCGTAGAAATAAGGTGTGTAAAATAAGTCATCAAAACATTACAAGTTACATATCTAAGCTTTAACCGAGCAATTAACTAAATAATGCCCACCAACTACAGAGGCAATCCGCCAATCTGTTATACATCTAGCCTACTCTACCTATGATGGGGTTACCATCAGCTTTGCGGTCTATCCATAAATAAAGAACAAGAAAAGGAAAGTCGTAAAAAATCGTAAATCACCCAAACAGACATACAGATCTTCAAATTTGTAGATCACTCGCCTAAACCCACCATGGACTTNCCCGGGTCCTCATTATCCTTAACACGCATGAGCCAGTCAGCCACGGCATCGTAGCACAGCGCATATTGCACCGAAGTCTGAACCATGTGAGTTCTCTGCGTGCGTAGGTCCTCAACAGTCACCCGTACGAGATCAACATTATCATTGCCCATCCACTTGAGATCCAAAGGAGCAAACGTCGGAGATGGCGCAACCGTTGATCCGCGACGAGAGGTACTGTAGCTGTGGGGCCGACTGTTGTGCAGTTCATGGGCGCCGGGTCCTCTAAACACGGACGCTAGACTGCGGTGAGGCGGTCCTCTCGGTGAGACGGGGGATGCAGGAGACCTTGGCGTCGGCGGGGCTCCAAAGCCAAATTGACCTGTACCCTCGGCTCCATTATTTAATTTAATCTCATCGTCCTCATCCTCTTCATCGATGGCACATTCTGCAGCAGCAGAAACTTGAGCCATGAACTCGTCACGCTCCACTTGCTGACGCTTGAGCATATCAAGGACCGTATCAATTGTGCAAAAGGTACCAGTACGACCACATCCAGCTGAGCAGTGAATAACCATAGGTCTAGATGAAACCTCGTGTTCAATCTGATCGCTACGGGCAATGGGCTTGCCGGATTGGTATAATTCGGGCCGGTTAAGGTTGCGGTTGATGCTGTTCGCCAGTTCAACCAATGCAATGATCTGACCAGGCTGATCAAATCCACCCAAGTCAGGCCAACCATAGTAATGCACCTGTACAACCTCACGAAGGGGTTCGTATGGCTTATGAAGATTGCTAATAGCAAAGTGACGAACAAGGACGAGGTCTTTGCAACCTTCTGTCACGGGCTTATCCGTAGGACAGTCGACTGCACCGTCAAGCGATAGAGAACAAGTATAGGAAAACACATTCTTGACTTGGATATCTCTGTATTGACCGGACATCCAGTACTTGTTGCACTTGACCATGCCATTCTCCACGTCGGCTGTCAAATTGACAATGACCCGCGCATCATGATCCCACACCATGGACCAGAAGTCACCAAACGTTTCCGGCTTGGGACCCTGACTAGCAATATAGCGCTTGTTACTGCGGAGAGGCTTAATGTGGCTAGCATTGATGTAATCACTGCTATTAGCCTTGTCGTATGACATGAGCTTGACGCGATTGTGCTCAAAGGGGTAGACACCCTTGTAGCGATTCTTTTCGCCGTGTTCAACACCACACAGCCGTGGAACATCAAGCCGAGGCTGGCCCGCCACGACAGGCCTCGCTGCTGCCTTGAGACGATCCCGTTCCGCGACTTCGATGTCGAAGAACCGCTTTCCAACGTACATGCCATTATCGGCTGGCTGGTAAGCCCCAGCTAGCCATCGCGGTAGACGGTCTGCCACATGTTCATTCTTCTTCAACCAGAAAAGATCAGCCTTTGAAGGACCATTTTGTAGATTGGTGTTTTGACGAATAGCGTTGTATAGCAGCTCACCGACTTCTGGGCCATTAGGAATGGCCAAACCACCAAGTGCTGAACTGCTCACGGCTGGGTTGGTAGCATCCTGGGTCTCGGAATCCGGCATTTCAACATCATCAGTGTACTTTTCCAAGAACTGATCGAACCCACCAGATAAAACAGATACGCGGCCGGTGAACCCCTCCTTGACAAACTTGCCAAGTACACTCTGACACAGTGAAACTTCGCCCTTATCGGCCGAGCAGGTACCATAGGCAACGATGACACTGTACTCACTCCAACGCTCCAAACGTTCGGCATTACTCGAGTTTTGAAAGTTGGCCAAGAGCTTGTGAAGAGTAAACTTGTCACGCTTTAAAAGCATCGTTGGCACGCACATGTTGATAGCATTGCGGATGTGAGATTGGCTGAAACTCTCACTGCAGCGAACANCAAGTACACTTTGACACAGTGAAACCTCGCCCTTATCGGCCGAGCAGGTACCATAGGCAACGATGACACTGTACTCACTCCAACGCTCCAAACGCTCGGCATTACTCGAGTTTTGAAAGTTGGCCAAGAGCTTGTGAAGAGTAAACTTGTCACGCTTTAAAAGCATCGTTGGCACACACATGTTGATAGCATTGCGGATGTGAGATTGGCTGAAACTCTCACTGCAGCGAACATCCAGAACCAAAGTATCCTTGCCCAATTTCTGATGTAACTCGGAAGCCTCAATGAAGTTGGTGGTAGCAAAAAGTTTGGTGGTAGCAACTGCAGACACTGGAGTGCCTCGTGGGACAGCACCAGGTGTCCCCGCAAGACCGAGGCTGAGTTTGAGGTTGGGGCGAGGCGAAGTAACTGTGTTGGCAAGGTTCATTGGACTGGCAATACCACCTGCACCAACATTAGGGAATTTGGGTGCTGGCGGCATGGAAATCTTCATGTTGGGACGAGCTTTTCCAGGAAACGAAAGGTTGAATTTGGGAGGCTCAACAGTGGTACGTGGCGAAAAGGGGCCATTATTGGCTGTTGACGAAACAGATGGGAGGTCGAGGGAGACATTTGTGAAAAACGGAGAAGGCTCAACTGGGTTGCTTGTTGGGGCAGTTGCCTTTGTGGTGTTTCCAAAGTTGAAGGCGCGGGTGTTGGCGACACCAACAGCGCCGTTGCTACCGGGAAGTGAATTTGTAGGAGTGACCATGACAGCTTCGGAGGTATTAGGATCGAGTACTACAGGCTGTAGTGTGCGTGGCGAAGAAGCATCAGACGCACTCACGGGGGTGGCGTGACCAAAGTAAGAAGCAGTCGAGGAATTAGATTGATGGTTGATTAGACTGGCTCTTTTGTGGCCGGATAGACTAAAGGCGAAGGTAGAAGTGGCAGTAGAAGAATGCATATCGTGGCCAGTTGGCTGGGAAAAGTGTGATACAGGATGACATGAAGCAGATGGTGGTAATGAGGTTATATCGATGTCCATAGCAGAGGTGTTTCCGGGCGAAGGAATACGACGGTCAAAGTAACTCGGGAGGCCTTCGGCACTAGAAATAGTTTCTAGCTTTGTGACGTCAGTTGTCTGAGCCCAGCTAGTGGGTTGTGTTTGTGACATAGCTGGCGAAGCAGCGGGTGGCGATGTCGTCATTGTACACTGCATTTTTGGTGTGTAGAGAAGGGTCTAGACCCAGTGAAGGCTTGGCAAATAGTGGTGGGACGAAAGAGGGTCGAGTGTGGCGTAGAGTTGAATTTTGTGGAGAGCGAGGGAAGATTGGAATGTAATATGCTATTTAAAGCTTCAGATAGTCATGTTAGTTTGAGAAATATTTGACAAATTGTAGAAAACGAGCGAATATGGTCTGTGGCTGCTGAGACACGGTAAAACGT
>JSUI01006129.1:0-21466 GCA_000833645.1 Huntiella omanensis | reverse complement strand
GGAGGGAGGGGGGGGCAGGCACGGGTTAACGAATAGGGTTCGAGAGAATTGTGGGGACAGCTAGGTTGAGAAGGAGGAAGGATGGACGACGTGTGATACCAAGTGGGGTTCATCCTTTTCAAGATGCCATCTGTAGATTACGTTTGTCTTGTGATGTAGCTTATCGTTAGTATGTATGTATGTTGGACATGTATATTCAGCTAGACTGGATTTAGTTGAGAATCTGACACTTGTCAAGCAATACTACCACGGGTAATCGGCCGATTTTGAAACCCCTCATATGAAGGGCTTTTTTTCAGAATGTTGGCTACATAATGTGATTTTGTGTTCTAGACCAACACATACGACCATAGCCTGTGGAAAATACGGTGTCCCGTCTGCTCCCCCATAGTCAAGCCACAGAGCGCTGGATTAGTAGTACGGTGGGTGACCACGTGCGAATACCCGGTGTTGTATGTTCTCTTTTTTTGCAGTCCGAGTTCGTATTGGACCCTAACCCTCATTCAAGAACTAACATATAGGATTGGTTGCACAAGAAGTCTTATAGATATATCAGTATTGACCAGTTGAAACGAGGCATTAAGCCTTTTATTTTGATGAACAGAAGAAATACCATAACAAGCATCAGACACATGGTGCCACAAAAACCCAAACCCAAGAGAAAAAGACAAAAACGAAAACTAACAAAAGAAAGAAAAACAGGGTAATAAAATGATATAGCAAACAGGAGACAAGGTAATAGACAGAGAAACCTTCCCGTCGGGAAAAGAAAGAAAAGACATGAAACTAGATACAAACAGAAAACTCAAAAAAATAGATAGAGTTACTTAATTCCTTCTCTCAGTGCCCCGCGGCGCAGCATCTTCACCCAGAATTGCTGAAATACGGGTCTTATCNTATTTTGATGAACAGAAGAAATACCATAACAAGCATCAGACACATGGTGCCACAAAAACCCAAACCCAAGAGAAAAAGACAAAAACGAAAACTAACAAAAGAAAAACAAACAGGGTAATAAAATGATATAGCAAACAGGAGACAAGGTAATAGACAGAGAAACCTTCCCGTCGGGGAAAAAAGAAAGAAAAGACATGAAACTAGATACAAACAGAAAACTCAAAAAATAGATAGAGTTACTTAATTCCTTCTCTCAGTGCCCCGCGGCGCAGCATCCTCGCCCAGAATTGCTGAAATACGGGTCTTATCCTCTCTGTGGTGCTCGGGACTAGCCGCGGGACTCATAGCACCATATCTCTGAACTGGGGCAGGTGCCGGTGCACAACAAGCATCTCTACGCTCCCAGGCACTTTCAAGAGCAGCAGGAGAAGCACCGGGGCCATACTCGGCGGAGACGGCAGCCCAGAATTGCGACTTGTGAGTGTTGTAGGCGGCAGAAAGACGGGCCATGTCAACGTGAGGGACGTTGTGCGCGTGCGTGGGGAGAGGGCTGGGAAGAGGACCACCGGCGAGTGTGGGGTTGGGAGTGGTCGCCCGCATGAGAAGAGGGTTAGGGCTGGGAATGCGGGGGAAGGAGTGACCAAGAGGGGCGGAGTGTGGCTCGGCAGGACCGAATGAAGAAGGTACTGGGAGAGTAGACATGCCAAGAGGCTTAGGAAGGATAGAAGGGAGTCTAGGGCTGGCAAGCATGGAACCGGGACGAGCAGTGTACGATGGAGGAGTCTGGCAGTGCATGGCGGGAAGGTGAAGAGATTGGGCTGGGGAGCGGGGAGTTCCGTGAATGGACGAAGCATAGACGGAACCGGAAGAACCAGGAGGAGTGATGCTCCGGGGAATATGCGATGGAGTGGTGCAAGTCTGGNTTTGTCTCCGGTAGCTATTGTTTTACATTTTCTTTACTTAATAAGCTGTTTCCTCCCACCCCACNAAGAGGACCACCGGCGAGTGTGGGGTTGGGAGTGGTCGCCCGCATGAGAAGAGGGTTAGGGCTGGGAATGCGGGGGAAGGAGTGACCAAGAGGAGCGGAGTGTGGCTCGGCAGGACCGAATGAAGAAGGCACTGGGAGAGTAGACATGCCAAGAGGCTTAGGAAGGATAGAAGGAAGTCTAGGGCTGGCAAGCATGGAGCCGGGACGAGCAGTGTACGAGGGAGGAGTCTGGCAGTGCATGGCGGGAAGGTGAAGAGATTGGGCTGGGGAGCGGGGAGTTCCGTGGATGGACGAAGCATAGACGGAACCGGAAGACCCAGGAGGAGTGATGCTCCGGGGAATATGCGATGGAGTGGTGCAAGTCTGGGCAGCTGGAAGAAGAGGAGATGGAGAAGTAGAGCGTGATGGGGAGACAGAAGTAGTACGCTTGCGACGGGCAGAACCGTGAGAAAGCTGGTGGTAGTGAAGACGGCAGGCAAGTTCCGTCTTTTTCAAGTGGGCGGCAATGTGCTTGTAAGGCATTTTTTGAAGACGGGTCTGGAGAAGGTAGGCTTCCTGTGAGTGAGTTAGTATGTGTAACTATGGTTGAAAGCATAGATGCTGTGAGACGTACCTCTTCTTCAGACCAGGCACGGCCACCACCGGTCGAGGCGGCCTTGCGAGTCTTGGTGATTCCGTAGTCATGACGATCCATGGTATCGGCAGAGTAAGAGTGGTGCTGGTGGTGCGGAACAGGATGCTGGTGGTGCATATACTGGTGATGCATGGCGATAGTGGGAGCCATTGTGACTTCAAGTGATGACGAAAGAGAAAGAACAAAGATAGGAAAGAGTCGTTACTTCAGTGATAGTCGTGTCAAGAGAATGGCGGTGCTTCGGGATCCGGCGGAGTCTTGATAGATAGAATTGGTTTGAAAGAAAGATGAATAGAGAGAGAATCGAAAGAAAGAAAGAAAGAAAAAAGAGGCAAAGGAATGTTGCAGACGAGAGTTTGACCAAACCAGTTGGGGTGAGANCGTTACTTCAGTGATAGTCGTGTCAAGAGAATGGCGGTGCTTCGGGATCCGGCGGAGTCTTGATAGATAGAATTGGTTTGAAAGAAAGATGAATAGAGAGAGAATCGAAAGAAAGAAAGAAAGAAAAGAGGCAAAGGAATGTTACAGACGAGAGTTTGACCAAACCAGTTGGGGTGAGAACTCGTAGGTTGGGTGCGTGAAAGGCAAAAAGAAGAAAAGCCGTGTTAATGAAAGACAGTAGAAACACTACCGAAGATGCAGAAGATTGTGAATGTTTTGAAGAATGTAGCGTAAGAAGAAGAAGAAGAAGAAGGTGGGGTGGGAGGAAACAGCTTATTAAGTAAAGAAAATGTAAAACAATAGCTACCGGAGACAAATCAAAAGAGGAAATAAGAAGAGAAGAAAGCTAAAAAAGCGGCTTTTTTTTATATGTTTTAAGTTGTTTTGTAAGTCCATTGACTAGACGGAAGACTGGGAAACGAGATATATATATATACATAGATACATATTGGTTGTGTTAGAGATCCTCTAGTCGATAAATCCACTTAATTAGGGGGCCGGATAAAACATGTAAAACATGTGGAAACAAGAAAGAAAAAAAAGAAACCAACGCACGTTTCGGGTCGTTGTTTTCCAGCATTGTCGTTGAAAAACAGTAGGGTTATACATACCCTGACGTCACAATGGTGGTGTCACAGACACTATTGAAGGATTGGGCAACTAGTGGACGGGATACGGACTAGGGTTAATATGAATTTTTGGCTGTACCTAGCTGGGATTCAGGGTAGTAGTTAGTAAGGCAAGGCAAGGGACCTGCGATTTAAGCGGCGGTATCATCGACAGGTCAGTGTTAGCCTTGTTGAAAACGTCGGTTGGCATGATTGGCGGAAACAAAAAGAGGGAAAGGAAGCGAGGTTTCAGTTGAGAATACAAGAAAGAATCGGACAAAGTGAATACCAAAGACTCATAACCATGGAGTCCTCAACGCCACCGTGTTTTGAGAAACAAGAGAGAGGTTCTTTCCTCCCGATGTTAGGGTTTTTTCCCAACTCACCTGAACTATTACCCTTTTTTTCACTTTTCGTGATTGTGGGACAGTTTGACGCCACGGCGCCACGAGATAGACNGTTTTGTAGATTGGGAGGACAGAGTGGAGGGGAACAGTGCAGAGGGACGGGTCTGAGACCGGATGGTGGTTTGATCTACTGACTGACAAAACTCAATTCGGGGACTTGGACGGTGATCGACTGCCACTGGGGGAGGGGGAAATGTTAAAACCGCACAGAGGCTACGGATACCGTGCACATGTTTAGTGAATGAATGAATGATATGTAGATAACGAAAAAACAATGAGTCTGGATTCCCAATTGACATGGTCATNCAGGTCAGTGTTAGCCTTGTTGAAAACGTCGGTTGGCATGATTGGCGGAAACAAAAAGAGGGAAAGGAAGCGAGGTTTCAGTTGAGAATACAAGAAAGAATCGGACAAAGTGAATACCAAAGACTCATAACCATGGAGTACTCAACGCCACCGTGTTTTGAGAAACAAGAGAGAGAGAGGTTCTTTCCTCCCGATGTTAGGGTTTTTCCAACTCACCTGAACTATTGCCCTTTTTTTTCACTTTTCGTGATTGTGGGACAGTTTGACGCCACGGCGCCACGAGATAGACGCCACAGTTTTGTAGATTGGGAGGACAGAGTGGAGGGGAACAGTGCAGAGGGACGGGTCTGAGACCGGATGGTGGTTTGATCTACTGACTGACAAAACTCAATTCGGGGACTTGGACGGTGATCGGCTGCCACTGGGGGAGGGGGAAATGTTAAAACCGCACAGAGGCTACAGATACCGTGCACATGTCTAGTGAATGAATGAATGATATGTAGATAACGAAAAAACAATGAGTCTGGATTCCCAATTGACATGGTCATCTTGTTTTTTCCAAAGTAGCCTTGCGATTTTCTGGTTCTGGTTTCTATTCACATGTCTATTCACTGAAACCGGACATCTTGTTTGTTTGGTTTCAGGGTCATTGGGTCTCCTTTGTGCCTTGTGACTTGACTAACTTTGTCTCCGATATTGGCTACTTTCTTCCTTCCTTGCCTCTTCTTGGCTTGCAAAGACCCACAACAAGGGACATATTTCCCTAGACACGACAGGTTATGCAGGAACAAACGTCTTGTTGTAATGGCGCCTTTGTTTATATTGCAAACCATGTGTCTGTCCGATGTCGTACGGAATCCATCTTGTGCCTTGTAGACCATCCACTAATAGTTTGCCCATTGTACTTTTCTTTCCGGTTGTCACACCTTTGGTTGTTTCTAGTTTGCCTCCTTGGTCATGTCTACCATGTTTTCGTCAATCATCATCATCATCATCATCACGACTAACAAGACCATAGTACATACGTATGTATATCCCTTCCCAACCTAAGAATCCTTCACCTTCCCAAATAAGAAATCCTCTGTTTTCTCCTACGGCCAATCCCAAACATCTTCATCCCATCTCAAGAAACTACCAAACAACACTCGCCTATCCAGCAAAATTCACAACTCCACGAGACTTCAACACAAGACAAAGTCCACAATCGTTTCACAACAACCCCTGTCCCTCTCCACCCGGAACTAGCTAAATCCACGAACAGACGGTTTTCCAACCTTTATGTGCATACATACAAGTCGACTTCCTAAATAGGAATAAATATCTGCATGCATGGAGTAATTGCTTTTCAGTGCCTGACTATATATGTCTTGTCTGTCTGGTAATACTTGTGTAGTGTCCCCGTGCATAGGGCTTTGGCCTCCACCCCAAGTGTAGTATTTTATTCTCTTTGCCCTCCCGACCTCCCATTCTCTAAACACAAGACCGAACAAACAATCTGTTCCGCAGTCCTTGTCCGTCGTCTTACCGCATCCCCTTCTTCTCGTCCTGTCCTCTGCAGAAAAAAAAAAAAAAAAGAAAGACCCACCTCATGCACATCACACCTTATTCCCACCAAACTGTAACAAGCCAATGTGTTTGATCCAATCTTCAGACTACCACAATCCCGTGTCATCCATCATTCACCAAAGCAGGAGGAGAAGAAACATTCTTGTCATGAACCCTATAGAACATGATAAACCCTTCCATAGAAACACTTTGGTCTGCCTGTTTCCTGTTTGAGAGCTGTTTCTTTTTTCGGGACGGCGGTTTATGCGCATAGCCTCGACCAAAGGGGCCGTATAGTTAATGCCCGGTGGCGGTTTATAGAAAAGAGAGAAGGCGATGACGTGGATACAATCGTCATGTTCATGCTAAGAACCCAACCAACAGAAAACATGTTTTTCCAAACTTCTTAGGTATGTATGTATGTACCACAAATTTATAATTGCCCTTCTTAGACCTCTTTCCTCCGTCTCCTTCCTTCACGATATATCCCGGCTCCCGACAAACCAACATCCGACACTGTACCTCACCGACGTGAAACTAATCCACGAAACTAGTCCCGTCATCCCGCAACCCACCCAGAAGAGTCTATTTTCCAACCCCATAAACTAAACCCACATCCCGTAAGTACCGCCCCCAGTCAAAGTGACCCCAGACGTCGCTTGTTTCACCCATCACACGCGACGCTCGGGGTTTACATATGTACATACCTTAGTCTGGTCTATTCTCTATACCAACTCATCCAGAACCTCCCATGTATGTATGTATGTATGTACATATGTACATTCCATTCCCAAACGCAACACCAGTTACTACCTCGATTTATCCCGTCCCTGCCATCAATTGGGAAACATTATGCTACCTCCTTTTAATTTCCTTAGTCCATGTATAGAAACAACCCGTCATCCCATCTCCGACATAACAAAAAAAAAAAAAAAACTCTCCTCGTTGCCCCGAAACTAACTATTCAAGGCACAGCTGTGAGCGACTTCTTGTTGCCCGGCGCACGACCGAGACTACCGTGAATGGGATGAACTCTTAGTGTATGTATGACGAGTGTGTCAATAGAATCCTCTGAACCGATATATCACCATCGAGAAACACCTCATATCGCAACATTGTCCAATTAAGGAAGGCATTCAAAATTTTGTAATCTTTTGTACTACATACAGAAATACATGCATACATACGTAAACCTACCGGGGATGTCTTAACCGTTGAGTAACTCCCGGATATCCTCGATACGCGCCACCTTCTTTTCTTCTTCGCCCATCATTCCCAAGCTACTAGCGATAAACTTCTTTCGTTCTTGAATCTTTAGCATGCGTTTTTCAACGCTGCCTTTGACGATGAATCGAACCACTTTGACTTCCTCCGTCTGTCCCATACGATGAACCCGGTCAATAGCCTGAGCCTCAACGGCATAACTCCACCACGGATCCATCATATATACTGCTCGTGCACATGTCAAGTTAAGCCCAACACCACCAGCCTTCAACGAAAGAAGTAACACCGTGAACCGAGAAGAAGACGCAAACGAAGAAAGTACAGACGCTCGTTGTTTCTGAGCAAGTGACCCATCAAGACGAAGGAACTTGATATTTGCTCGAGAGAGAGCTGGCTCGATAATGGAAAGAAAAGAGGTGAATTGGGAGAACACAACCACCTTTGCAGTAGGGAGATCTTTCCGAAGGGTTCGGAGATGACTGATGAGAGCCATGACTTTAGATGAAGAATCATGGGTGCCTAGCCGTTGGAGACTAATACGGCCTCCGGTGGCCTTGGTGTCTTCGGCTATCAACTTCCCCTGCGTCTCATCTATTATATTTTCCTCCTCCTCGTCATCATACCGCACTACTTCATAAATCTCTCTTGTTTGAATCTCCTTCCGACATGTGACACAAGTTGGTACTTTGCCCTTGTCTGTCTCTCTCCTCATATACTCCAACAAACACTTCTTGCATGTAGAATGCCAGCACCCTGTAACCGTTTGTTCCTCCATCGGTTCTTCCGCACAAATGGGGCATTCCGCTTCCGACTCCTTCCGGATCTCGGCTAAAGCATGGGCACCAAATGCGGCGGCTGGGGTCTCACCATCTTCAACCACTGTTGATTGGAACTTGGATACCAGGGCGTCGAGGTCCATGTCGTCGTGTAAACCGTCGGCGTTGTCAACTGCTTGTTTGGCCTCAGTTGCTTGGGCTACGAGATCCTGGTTGCGGATTAGAATGGGGTGACAGCATACTTGACGAAGTCGCGTAATCTGAGCAAATATGCTAGTGTAGGCTCGACCAACAGTACCATTTGCTTCATTCTCAAGTAGACTTGTCTGCGCAGTGGCTAACACATGATCGTAAATAGCACGTTCAGTCTCTGACAACTCAACCTCGACAATATCCACAGTCTTGGCTGGTAATGGTACCAAAGGCTCACCAGTTGGAGTCTTCATATCCTTCGTCCGACGCATGACCAACGGTTCTAGAACAGTCTGTACCACATCCAAAGCCCGAACAAAGTTGCGTGCCTCAAATGGCAGCGTGATAAACGTCCTCCAGTAGGCAAACGTATTCCATGGCTCAACACCGAGGAACCGTACAAGACTGAAGAGATCTTCCAGTCTGTTGACAACCGGCGTACCTGTCAGAGCCCATCGATGAGTAGCCGCAAGGGCGTAACAAGCCTTGGCTGTCTTGCTTGCGCGGTTCTTGATCGTGTGGGCTTCATCAAGAATAACACGGAAAAAGTGCAAGGAAAAGAGTCCATTGTGATACGTCTTATCTCCATTGCGCGCCGCAAGAGCCGTGAACTCTGACAAAACCACACCATACGATGTAATAAGCACATCCGGCGCCGAAGGCCCCGTACACAAGGCCTGAAGATTAGAAGATTTATCAGTGCCGTAGTACACCTGTGCCCGGACAGTTCCATCCCTACTCGCCTTGAGTGCCTCTGAATGCCACTGCGCCAACAGCGACAAAGGCGCAATAACCAACGTCGTATGCTTCGCAGGTTGCACAGGATCTTTTCGAACAGCCATGATATCAAAGACGTCGATCGGTTCAGGTCTCCGCTTGTTTTCTGTTTTGACATCTGGAAGATCGCCAGCAACTCGTTCCGCATAATGCGGGCGATGTGAATGGATCAGACTGAGCATTTGAATGGTTTTGCCCAGACCCATTTCATCAGCGAGAATTCCACCTAAGCATGTTGACTCTTGCGTTTGGAACTGTAGACTCATCTCGCCCGAGTATGGGTTAACATAGAAAAAGGGTTCCTGCTCTTCGCTCGTCTCCGGTAAAGGTTTCCCATCAGGATCCGTCGTAGGCCATGCATATTTCTCCCAAAGCGGATGTAACGACTCGCCTCTAACTGCCTGATCTCGTTCCCGTCCAATCATCCAATGTAACGACTGTCGCTGGTACGGTCTCAAATTCATAGCAAACGTCTCCGCTGGTTCTGCCTCTGGCGTGTCAAAGTCGAACGATTGCGCTTTGGCATAAAGGGCATCCAGCTGCCCTTGTTCTAGCTCTGCACCATCTTCCTCTTCAACTGGCGCTTGTGATAGAAGTGGGATGTTTTGCGTTGATGGTGTGGATGTTTGTGCTGTTTTTTTCTGCTCGTCTAGTTCCGCCGCTGCTAGGAGATTCTCACGTTGCGCGACAATGTCGGCTTCCGATTCACCTGTGGCACCGGACCCGCGGGCGACAGGGAGGAGATTGGTCTCTTTGAAAAGCCGGACAAGTGCGACCTGGCGGAGACGGAGATTCCGTTCGGCGTCGGTCTCTTCCTGTTCAAAATGTGACGTCTGCTTATCCGACAGATCAAACTGTTGTGAATCAAAGGCCGAACTTAATAACTCGGCCGTTAACTGCAAGAAGAGAGTATCATTGGTTCTTACCCTCTCCGGCGCATAAACCACCGTCCCTGAGAATCTTGCCACCTTCAGATCCATCAAAGTCGATATCCACGACGCCGCATCTTTGTCCAATCTCCCAACTTCAGTCCCGTCCACCTTCGTGATGCGCACCATGATATCAGCCTTGCCCTTACTTCTCCCCGACTTGATCATGACCTTTTGTCTCTCAATCTTGACTTTCTCGCCATAACTCAATACTCGCACTCCACTCCTCGTAGCCCAACCCTCCACTCCAAAAACTCCGAGATACCTCCCCGTAGCCTCCTTCCCCGGCTTCTTCGCAGCCTCCTTCCACATCCTCACAGCAAGCCCATTGGTTTTGGCTGCTGTTGCAGCCCGTTTTTGTTCCACCTCAAGACGCTTCCACGTACCGTCAAAGTACATGTTAACAGCAAGTTCCAGATTCTCTCCGCAATGCGCCTTCAAAAGGTTCATGGTCTTCTTCGGTACCTTGCCACCAACGAACGCTTCGAAAGTGGCGTCGTCAAAGGCTATTGGTTCGGGGGTAGGCATTCGGGGGGTGACCGGCGCTGGTGGTGGTGGTGGTTGTCGAGGTGGCTTTGATGTTGGGAGGGCGGGTATTTGTTCGATGTCGTCATTAAGAGCGGATTCGTATCGGTCGTCATCGTCATTGTTCTGGGCTACAAACATGAAGTCCTCGTCGGTAAACTCTCCACCGAGATCATACTCGTCGATTTCTGGCGGTGCTGGTCGCTTCAGGCTGTTGATAGCCTCTTCTTCTTTAATTTCTGGTTCAACTTTGACCGGGGTCTTAGCTGGTGGTGGTGCAGCCCGGGTGAAGAAGCGCTTCGGCTCCGGTTTCTGCGGCTCGTCTATCACTACTACTTTCGGGCCGAGTGGCGCAAGGTAAGACTCTGCCAAAGCCGCGGTGTCGACAGTCGAGTCGGCCAGCCGGGGCCGTTTTGATGGAGGGTCGGTATAGCCGGTCATTAGGTGTAAGTTATATAGTCTATGGTCTATGGTATATCGTCAATCATTTAAAAACGTTAATATAAAACGAATGTGGCGGGAGATATTGCCCTGCTGTGTGCATATAAAAAGAGAGACGGAGTTTGGTAACAAAAAAAACAAATAAACAGGCAGCATCATCCTTCGTCCGTCACTTAGCAGCGTAACGCTAACTCCGCCGCGAAGCGTGCAGCACTTTGCACGCACTCACGTGATCATATGAATCGGACCCACAACCCTAATCTGGGTTACTATCATGCACGTTGAGTGGTTGTCTGTATGTTATTAATTTGAGTCTGTAGCTCTATAAGTCTGTACTTGATAAATGATCTGTCTTAAAACATCTTCGTTTTATTAGCCTTCCACATTCTCCAGCCCACGTTCCAAACGGGCTTCACCGCAAACGGGTTGAAATCGACATGTTGTAGATTTTCAAGATAGCCGGCTGCCGCTGCCGCTTCAATGTAGACGCCGAAAGCCCGCTTACTGGTTAGCCAGTCAACACGGTTCTGGTCACTGTGGTAGCCCTGTGTACCTGCATACTCAAAGGGATGACCAGCTTCTCGTCCATCCTGGAATGCCTGGAGAAGTTCTCGGGCGGTAACGAGGTGACTGTTCGCCCGCGCAGCAACTTCATAGACGGCATCAACCAGCGCTGGGGTCGCTTTTTGCTTCCGGAAAATAATCTCTTCTCTTACTCCACATTGGCTCATGACATCGAGTGGGAGTAAAAGTACCGGTTGCCGGATTTTGCCGGTGAGAGTTGGTTGTGGGGTAGCAAGTATGGGAACACCTCTGAGAACAGCGACGATTCCGAGACACTTGCCGATGTGACTGGCAATATGGTCTGCCTCTGTACTTTGAATTCCTGAGGTGGCAAGGGCGCTATACATTATGCCGGAATAAATCTTTTCACCCATATCCTCTAGATGGGTCAACGAAATGTAGGGCTGATTATCCATCATTTCGCTGCGAGCGCGGATTAGAGCAAGGGCCCAGTGCTTCAGCATTGTGAAGCTGATCTCTTCGTGTTCTTTTTTAGCTCGACGAAGACCATAAGCCAGGAGAATACAGATTGGCTCTCGTGGGGTGGCTCCATCAAAGGTTTCTTGAACTGCATCTCTCCAGAACTTTGCCCTGGCGGCTCGAAGTTCTGGCGTTGGTACAGTATCCGGCAACTGGAGAAGCTCCAAGTTCAATGCTCGTAATGCGGTATAGAGAGGACGAGAAGACCTGAGAAGGAACTGAGAGGCCATAATAGAATGCCGATCGACTTTCCTAGGAAGAGTTAGTGGAATCGAAGGATGATGTCAGGAGGGGTCGGACTAACTCCAGCTGTGATTCGCAATAGTCCCAGGCGCGGTTAACATCCGCCGGGTCAACGAAACATGGACCCCGGGTGTGGAGTAGCTGGAAGCGGGGTACCCCGCTCGCCCGTCGGAGGGCCAAGTTGACCGGGCGAAGTAGTCTCATCATGAACGCATGTGTATGTATCAAGAGAAAGTCAAAACCCTAATAGGATAAATTGACCAAACAAGTCAAGAAAATGCTAATGGCAGCCTCTTTTTCACAATTAACGCCACTTTCCACAGCCACTATTTTACTCCAACAGAAAATTCCAATGGTATACCAAATTGAGCAAAGCTATGCTGGGTATCACGTGTATCCTGATGTGAGGGTTAGGGTGCGTGAAAAATCAGTGGGGCTTTATCGATATGTAGTGACGACGGACGACATGGCGATTTTGGGTGGTGTTGAGTATCGCGATAATTGGTTGGTTTCGTTGGAGAAAACACATTCACGATGCTTTATGAAATGATTGGCATTGTAAGTTCACGAGGGTAGTCATTTTTCCGCGCGCGAAAAGCTAACACTGATCCGCAGGTCCGTCCCGGCAAACTTGCCGAGGTCAAGGAGTAAGTTTCCCCAGTCTCACCACCGCACCAATCCCATGCTAACGTAGGCAGAATTGCCACGGCCATCGGCCAACTTGTTCTCCGCGGCAACGGCGTTGTCCGGTCCATTGACAACTGGGGTGTTTACGACCTGCCAAACCCCGTGGTTCGCCACCAGATTCAGTACCGGGAGGGTCTCCACTTTGTCATGCGTTATGATGCCTCGCCGGCGGTGCATGAGGCTATTCGGAGTAACATGCGGATGGACCCAAGAGTGGTGCGGTCTACGCATGTTAGATTGGGCGATGGGTCGTTGAAGAGCTTGGCGCAGTATGGCCAGATTAGATGGCCTGGGAGGGATGCGACGCAGTAGAAGTGTTGGGAGAAAATGTATATTACTTTGTTTTATTAGGAGTAGATTGTATGAATGGGTATTTGATTTCAACGCATCTATTGTCATAGATTAAATGTCAAGGTAGTCGTCATCTTCAGCTCTGGGATCTCCATACTTGGAGTAAAACCACTGAACAAACTCGTCAATCACACTTGGCCACGAAGCCTCTTCATTCCAAAACGCCAAATCCGCCTTATCACCTTCCATACTCTTATAGGCAAACTCCAAGGTTTGATACCACATGTCCTTGTTCACACTTCTGGCATGATTCTCCTGCAGATATGTTGTCCAAATGGCCAACCAGTCACGGTCACCCGACTTCCACTGAAGACCTGGTGGGACAAAGAGAATAGACCAGTACAAAAGAGCAGTATCTATCGGGAGGGCCTTCTGGTCTGGCTCACGACCGGCAGTGAAGACATGGCGGTAGACACGAGTAAAGAGGGCTCGATCGGTGGCGAGGGAGGCCGTTCGGGACTTCAGGTATGCTGCTTGGCCGGGGAAGGTGGAGCCAACGCTACGGGATGTTAGTATAGCTAGGACAGGAACTTGAAACCGGGTATACGTACCCAAGGTCTGACCAGAGCTCAAAGAATCCTTCGACGGTGATAGAGCCGATATTGGGAGCTTTTAAGGCCTCGAGGGCGACAAACATCTCGGCGGTCTCGAGGTCGACTTCGAGAATGTTAACTAGGTAGTTCATGGTGGAGTCGACGGAGAGGGTTTCTGGTGTATCACCGGGGGAGACTATAACTGTTAACAACTAGTACACCAAGACGCAAGTATAGTCACATACTCTGTAAGGAGGCCCATAATGCCTTCAGCTCTCTGCTTGGCCCGCGGGTCCTGGTGGTGCAAGTGTTAGGCTTTGGTGATGGCGGTGTATGGTGTATTCAACCCCGGACTTCTAGAAATTCTAATATGGATATAGTTCAACTCACTTTCTGATCGCTTTTGTAACATCCCAATTGGCATTCATGAGAATCTGTAAGCCAGGTTAGTGTATGCACTCCCAGTCATCTTGATGTACCCAACCAAAACACACCGTGATGGCCTCCCCTTGTGACACAGGTATAGCACTTCGAAACTGTGCTATCGCCTGAGATTGTCTCGCATCCGGGTAGAACATGCGTGAATTCATTTTATTCTAAGGTAAACTACAGACTCCCCTCACAAAAAACAAAAAAAATCGAAAGCTCCTCAGCGCATTGCGATTTCTGACATTCGGATGGAGTGACGTAGGGTTGCGGTTTAGCAAAAGGGGGGCAGTGCGGGGTACAGTGCGTAAACTGTACTGCTGGGGGAGAGACAGCGCTGTGGCACAGTGTTTATAGTGGGTTGGACCTGTAAATTGAATTCCATCGCGACGAGCGCGAAACCACTTTACACGCCAGGATTTTGGGATTTTAATTGTATGCGACAAGCACAGAAAACGAGCTGGATATATCGTCTGATTTTTTAAGGATTTCTTAGGGACATTTTTGTTAGATTTTATAGATTGAAAAGGACTTGATTTTCTAGTAGCAGCCTACTACTCAGTTACATCTACATACTTGCTCGACCCACACGATTTCTTTGACAAGCTTACCTCACAATGGACGACGACCCAAACGAAGCTCTCTCCGCCGCAAACATTACGAACCCTCTATCAGGAGTTAAGATCTGCTGTACCAGTGTTCCAGTGTACGACCGTGTATGCCCCCCCGGACTCTCCAGCTAAACCTCAGCTAACAGCCCCAGGAACAACTATCCGTCACCGTACAACAACTTGGTGGCGCCCACTCTTACGATCTTGTTCCCGAAGTCACACATTTGATAGTCGGCAAATATGATACGCCCAAATACCGCCATGTTGCCAAGTCAAGGCCGGACGTCAAGGTCATGGATGGTGCCTGGATTAACGCTGTCCGGGACGCCTGGCGTGACGACGAGTTCGATTATGATGTGCTAGAGACGAAGTATACACTTAAAGCTTTTGAGACTTGTGGTTTGATGGGTGATTCGGGGTTGTTAGAAGACCGGGGGCGCATCCGAGTGTGTCTTTCCGGCTTTGATTCTTGTAAGCAGGCTTCTCCATTATGGGTCTAAACATCTACTGACATGATATCTCTCTTTAGTGTCTGAACGCAACGAAATGAAAGACCTCGTCGAAGCAAACGGCGGACTCACATCTCCAGAACTCACCCGCTCCGTAACCCACTTAATATGCGCCGCCGCAACAGGACGTAAATACCAAGCCGCCCGTAAATGGGGCATCCACATCGTCACCCAAAAGTGGCTTTCCGACTCAGTCCGGCGCGGTCTTATTCTCGACGAAAAGGCCTACGATCCATTACTCCCCGCCGAGCAGCAAGGTCAAGGCGCCTATACCCCATTAGAAAAGGCGTTACAAAAGAAAGACGGAAAGCGGAAGAGAGGCACCGTTGAACCTGTGGAGAAGACGAGGAAATTGAGGAAGACGGCAAGTGTTAAGCTTGGGAGTCAGGCAGCGTCGGCTTGGACTTCATTATTGGCTAGCGCGGGTACGGGACCAGCGGTTGTGGCGAATGTTAATGACTCTTTTGCCGAGCCAAGTTTCGTGGAGGCGGAAGAGCCAGAGGTGGATGTCAGCGTGTTACCAGCGGATACTACAGACCCAGAGATTGCGCCGTTGGTACCGCAAGAGAAGGGGTATTTTAGTGGATGTGGTATGTTCATTACGGGATTCAAAAGTAACCAAAAACAGGTTGCAATTACAGCGGCTACTACCGGTGGCGCGGTGATTTGCTCTTCATTGGATGAACTTGAAAGAACACGGTGCTCCATGTACAGATTGGCTGTTGTACCACAAAGGCATCCCCCGGCTGAGGTGGAGAAGCTACAACAGACTATTGACTTATTACAATGTAAAATTACGATTGTTACGGAGTTTTATCTGGAAAGTTGCATCTACGATAAGAAGCAATTAGACCCAGAAGTTAGCATTCTTGGTCGGCCTTTTACCAAATTCCCCATTCCCGAGTTTAAGGGTCTGTCGGTTCATATCTCTGGCTTCACGGGTATCGACCTACATCACATTTCCAGTACTGTCCTCCAACTAGGTGGTATCCTCAGCGAACAATTGAAGGCTAGTGACACTAAAATTCTTCTGTTGAGCACAATCCAAGGGGCGAGGAAAGAAAAGGTCGAGTTGGCTCTGACACACGGCATAAAGGTTGTCTGTGCAGATTGGCTTTTGGCATGTGCTGAAAAGGGAGAGTTCGTTTCGATGGAGGAGTATCAGAGTCAGCCTTTGGAGGCGAAGCGAAGGTTATTAGAAGCCCGGGGGAAGCATGGACTTGGTGGCTCGGTAAAAGCTGGTATTGCGGGAACTTTACCCTCGCGGAGTGCCGAGAATGGTCGGGCAAGCAAAGGGCCTGTGTTTGACGTAAGAACGGAGAACCTCCGACCGTCTGAAAAGACAGAGCCCTCGTCAAGGAAAACGGCACAAAAAGGTTCCGGAAAGAGTGCAGAGCCAGCCGCTGCGGCAAACCCGTCGTTCCTAAAAGCTGTTCTCGAAGACGAAGAGACTGAAGATGAAGGTGAGAATCCTGTGCAGACAAACTCCTCCGGCCTAAGCGACCCCCCAGCAACAGCCGAAATGTCAACCCCTTCAACTGTCGCACCTCCAGACTCAACCGAATCCGCCGACGCCGCAAACCGCGCACTATCAGCCCAACTTCTCACGCTCCTCGCACCAGCAGGAGGTTCCTCATCAGCCAGCTCTTCCACCAAAGCCACGCCTAGTCGTCGTGGTCTTCGCCGACAAATAACCCGGACGAGTTCAGGACTTGGCGCGGTTTCTGAGGCGGAGTTGGAGAGAGAGCGGGAACGGGAAAAGGAGAGGGAGAGTCAGAGGGAGAAGGTACGTGAGAGAGAGGAAATGATTAGTGAGGTTGGCACGCAGGTTGATGTCTTGGATCCGGAAGGTGAGAAGATGCGGAGAGCGCTGTTGGCGAGGGTGGCGAAGGGGGTTTGAAGAGGGAAGAAATATAGACTTGTTAGATATATATACATACACAGCTTTTTGTTTTTGATGGATTCTATATGTGTGGTTAGCGAACTTGTTGAAGTTTGTTTGGATGGGATGAGATGGTCGTAGAGCCTTGGTCTGTCTCGANCTGAGGCGGAGTTGGAGAGAGAGCGGGAACGGGAAAAGGAGCGGGAGAGTCAGAGGGAGAAGGTACGTGAGAGAGAGGAAATGATTAGTGAGGTTGGCACGCAGGTTGATGTCTTGGATCCGGAAGGCGAGAAGATGCGGAGAGCGCTGTTGGCGAGGGTGGCGAAGGGGGTTTGAAGAGGGGAGAAATATAGACTTGTTAGATATATATACATGCACAGCTTTTTGTTTTTGATGGATTATATGCGTGTGGTTAGTGAATTTGTTGACGTCTGTTTGGATGGGGTGAGATGGTCAGAGGTATGGCGATTCCACTGAACTGTATGTACTCGACTCTATTGATGTTACGCCCTGGAGGCTACATCAAAGGAAGGACTAATGGTTGATATGCCTTTATTTGAAGTTTTTGTAGCCAAATACCTCCATAAAATGCAAGAGATCTAGACAAGAACGTGGTGCACGAGGGTTGATCAAGCCGCAGTGTGGATTTTAACGCAACACTGTGTGGTACACTTGAGTTACAGGTACACACCAGGGATCGTATACTATAAACGGTAACAAAGGATTCGGTACCCTAGTGTGGTGTCCCGTAACACAAGAGTTAACGTGAACAACGACCGTTCTACATTCTGTATGTCTGTATTGTGACTATCTTTACATAATGCCATTGAAATTGAGACTTGTAGGTGCAAAAGGTTCATCAGGGACTATCATGGAAATTTGAAAATACATATAAGGGGGCGTTTCCATTAGTCAAGAAGTCGGTTGTTCTTGGTAAGGGCTAGACGTTTGTCTTTCTAATGCCGCGTTTTAGAAATTTCTCTTCTCCATACACCTTTCCACATTGAAGTAGAACTCACGACTTTTTTTCATCATACACTGTCCATATAGATCCGATCTCTTTAAACACCACACTGTCCATCGATTCTTGTGTTGTCAAGTAAGAAAGGCAAATCTCCCAGCTGCTCGTTACCGCTTACGTACCCTGCGACATCTATGTATCGCAACATTCATTTATTTCCGCCACAATCGCTTTTCGTGTCGCATAATTTAGCTCTGTATCGACAAACGCCGGTTTTCATGCTTCATCTTGTCATTTGGACAGATCAAATGTTCAGGCACTTCGATGGAACTCCAATCTACGAGTTGCTCTACAAACACAGGCGGTCAAATTGGACAACTTTGGAGCCTCGCTTGACCTAATATAGACATTCAGAATAATGTCCGATGAAATGTCTACCAGTTAGTCAGTGAAAACTGAGTAGAAGGTGGAAAATTCACCAATCTAAGAGTAATGAGTCAAGGACATGATCAATGCCATTGACTAAGGGGCTCAGGGTTGGCATACCAGTGATGATTGAACCAAATGTCTGTGATCACTATCTCCATGAATTCCTTTATAGCGTCGCGTAATGTGATGGTGGGTTTGTTGAAGGTTCAGTTCACTGTGTGTGAAAAGAGCGTGGAGATTCACATACAGTTCTTGAAAAAGTAGTTGAAGGGGAGGTTATTGGAACATTCCGGATATAGAGAAGTCAGTACTCGCATGATCAAGAGTGTGTGAATTGACTCACAGTTTTTGATACTTGTCGTTTGATGGTGGGCATGTGCTTGGAATATGTGGTGTTATGAGGGGTCAGTACGACCATGATGCATGGGTGTAGTGTTTTGCTTACCTTCTTCCTAACAGCCCGGCAAGGGGGGACTGTCGGACATACGGTATGTAAAAGAGTTAGTATGCTATAAACCAAACGGATGCAAACATGAGCTTACTTTTTTACATAAGGGTTCGTCTGCTATATTTCCTTGCAATGTGTGGTATGTTGAAGAGTTAGTATGCCACAAACAAAACAGATAGAAAGGGGTGCTTACTTTTTTCATGAGGGTTTGGTTGCTGTTGGTACTTGGGACAGACGGTATGTTCAAGAGTTAGTATGCTGATATTGGAGTAACTGAGGGGAATAACTTACTTTTTTTTCGGGAAAAACCCTCCCGGAGGAGGGAAAACCGAATAGGAATGACGCTGTGAGAAGGTGATAGTATGTGTTCTTGAGGTTACTTGATATCAACAAAGCTCCCATTCCATTGGCAACAGTGGGGCCATTGTCCTCGGGTCTGAACATGTACTCCACAAGGTATGTCACTTGACAGCCCCAGTGTTGTACAAGTCAGTCCGTCATAGGACGACACTGTTATACATGGACTTAGATGCTATAGTGTCTTGTTCTAACTGGCGCGCAACAGAAGGAACAAGACACTGTAGTCACTAAGAATATGTTTGCCGCCGGACATGGGATGCTATTGCTGATATCGGGAAGTGGAAGGGGAAGGGACTTACAGAGATGATGATGAAGATGCTGATGGATACGCTGAAACAGACACAAAGAAATCAAACGCTATGTGACTTACCTGGAGTTTATGATAATGATACTGAATAATGATACTTCGCTANTCACTTGACAGCCCCAGTGTTGTACAAGTCAGTCCGTCATAGGACGACACTGTTATACATGGACTTAGATGCTATAGTGTCTTGTTCCAACTGGCGCGCAACAGAAGGAACAAGACACTGTAGTCACTAAGAGTATGCTTGCCGCTGGACATGGGATGCTATTGCTGATATCGGGAAGGGGAAGGGGAAGGGACTTACAGAGATGATGATGAAGATACTTATGGATCCGCTAAAACACACAAAGAAATCAAACGCTATGTGACTTACCTAAAGTTTATGATAATGATACTGGATAATGATACTTCGCTAAAAACAAATCAACAAAAACAAACGCTATAGAACTTACCTGGAGGTTATGATAAAGATACTGAATATCGTTGCCTTGTTAGAACCAATGCATAAAATCGAACGCTCTGTTACTTACCTAGAGTATATGATAAAGATACTGAATAAAGATACTTCGCTAAAACAACAACCAAAAAAATCAAACGCTATTGCACTCACCTGGAGACCAGTAAAGAAACTAGGTACAGATACTTTGTTAACAACTATTTATGGAATAAAACGCTAGTAGACTTACCTGGAGTGTAGAATAAAGATGCTGCATAAAGATACTTCGCTAAAAACAAATCAATAAAATCAAACGCTATTGCACTCACCTGATGTTTTATTCTTGTGTGAAACTATGAAGATAGGTTAGCAATGTCATTGGTTGTGAAAGACTTACCTCGATGTCCGGTTCTCCTCAACCGCCGTTCCCGATCCCTCAGGACCCTGGGAGCTTCCCCGGCTACCCAAAGAACACCCCGAGTCCCGGTGAACCAGCCCCCGCATCTTATCCTCCCGCTTCAACGCCAAACTCCGCTCCAACTCTGCCTCACGCTCCGCCGCCGCCGCCTCTTCACACTCCTTCTGCCACCGCTCCATCCTTCTCTTCGTCAACTGTCTCCCTAGCTCCCACAAGTCCTTCTCTGCAATCCGCACTTCTGTCGGGCCGGCCGCTTTCGTCTTCACCTTCGAATGCTGGCTCACAAGACCATCGTCAAAGTACTCTTCCAGCCAAGGGTACTCCTGGATAGTCAGCGAGATGCGCGAGCGCATGTTGTCGTTCGTGGCGGCGGCGAAGACTACTTGCGGAGCCGGAGCTGACGTCGGTGCCGACTGAGAGGTTACACTAGATGCGCGTGATCTGTTAGTTATCAGTTGTTTCGCACTGCCACTTACCTTTCTGGTACTCTTGACCTTGCACGACTTATCGACAACTACCCCGCGTTGCTGTTGTGTTTGTATCCTAGGCACTTGCCCTGAGGACTCCCGAGACCACTTGGGCTCCGAGTCAGTTGCCCATCTTACACTCTTAACCCTCTTCTTACCCCGATCCAGCGACGTCTTCTTCAAGATGCTGGTCTCCGTGTTGACAACGATCCCCCTTCGCTGGCGCCACTTCAAATCAGCATCCTGAAGAGCAAACATCGTAGCGCAACCCTCTTCCTCCGAGAGATTCTTCTTGGGCTTCCTAACTAAGTGCCGGTCCACCCAAGAATAAACCCCGGAATGCCACTTCGGCTCTGCGTTCCGCTCGGCCCGCATCGCGTCCGCGGTAACTTCCTGATGTAAGATGAGCGCCTCCGTGTGTGCATGCATGTGCATGGCACCCAACACCTCCTCGCGGGCACTTACCCCATACTCTCTCAGCACCTTCCCCCAGCGTCTCCGCTCCATCATGCTATCCAACTTATTCTCTTCCCGTTCAAGCACTCGCTGGACCAGGCCACCCTTTCTTTCCACTTTCTGCACTTGCCGAATCACCCCCTTCTGCCGAGCCACACGCCATCCGTGCCAAATCCCTTCGGCCTTCCGGACCACCAAGTCTCTCAGT
>JSUI01006128.1:0-21393 GCA_000833645.1 Huntiella omanensis | reverse complement strand
GTGTTGTGGGAGACGGTGTTCGGCGGGGGAGGCGGGCCGAGATGAGGGGGGGACAATGCTGATAGTGGGGATTGGAAGAGGAACAGGAGGGTCGCGGTAGACGATCTTTTCGATCTCCTTGATGACCTCGACTTCCTTGAGAACTTCGACTTCCTTGAGGACTTCGACCTCCTTGATAACCTCGACCTCTTTGATGACCTCAACAGGAACCTCCTTGGTGACGATGACTTGTTGGATAATTTCGACGGGAACCTCCTTGATGACCTCGACCTCTTTGATGACCTCAACAGGAACCTCCTTGACGACTTCGACCTCCTTGATGACCTCTTTGATAACCTCAACGGGGACTTCAACAGAAACCTCCTTAATAACTTCAACCGGGACCTCTTTAACAACCACCTTGGTCACCTCAACAGGAACCTCAACCGGCACTTCAATATGCTTAATGATTTCCACCTCCTTGACGATTTCTCTAACAACCTCCACGGGAACTTGAACCTCCTTGAGAACCTCAACTTCCTTAAGAACCTCAACTTCCTTCAAAACCTCCACTTCCTTAACAATAGGCATCTCAACTAGTCTCTCCCGAATAACAACCCGTTTCTCCACTCTAACCGGCTCAATACCCACACTAACAACCGCACTCGGTGAAATGGACGCTCTTTCAATCTCCCCTCTCCGTTCCACAACCTCGGCCGAAACTGGCGCTGTGAGCGTCAATGGCTTCTCAACGGGAACTCTCTTTTTCGCTTGGTTCGCTTCAATCTCCACCATAGAGACCTTGCGAGATAACGTAGGTTGAACGGGTTTCTTAGCGGGGATTTCAACAGGGACGGTAGGCATAGAGACAATAGTGGCGCAGACAGTGCCGAGAACTGGTGATGGCGGGGGCGAGAATTGAACTGCACTGTCAGTGTATTCCACAACGACAGCAGGTGGCGTAGCAGGACGTTCAAGAACGGTAACATCACCCTCGTCAGTGACAGTCCCAATAATAGAGGCTTCATCCTCAGAGGCTTCAAGAACGGGTTCCGGCTTCAATAAACTTCTAGCCACACTTGCCGGTCTCTGGTTACTTTCCAAGCTCAAATTCCGCATATGTCTCTGTGCCAAGCCAATAGAATCACGACTAAACTCACGTGAATGTCTATAACCATATGACAAAACACTTTCCCTCCGGTCGTCATAATCGTCAAACTCATCGTCCTCTCCAAAGTTCAACTCATCAGCCAACGAGTTCAATCCACGGGAGTTTGAAATGACAGAGTACCGAATACTTCCAGCAACGCTCATTGTCCGACGAGATCTGATACTAGCCGAATCACTAGCACTAGCAGCATCATCGGCATCAGCTTCCTCGTCTGTAGTGGTGCCGTGTTGGTTAGCGGGGAATTGGTCTTGGTATGCCGCAAACTCATCGAATAGAGCCTTCAACCTTGTCTCAGCAACATGAATCTTGCGCTCAAACTTGCGTCTCTCCTCGCCCCATTCGTCCTTTTCCTTGGCCCAAGCCTCATGAACCCGTACTGAATCCTCCTCTTGAACCCGTAACTTCCTCTGTGTAGCCTCAAGTCGTTTCCGGGCGTCACTAATAGACTCGACAGCTTCGTCACGCTCCTTGGTTAAATCACCCATAGCGGAGGAAGTGCCGCCCTCAAGCAGAGCCAGCTCGCGCTTCAATTGGCGGTTATCCTTGGTAGCATTAAGCATCTTGATTTCAAGCTTCTCCTGATCCTGTCGCGACACATGTAACGCCGTCTCGAGCTGCTCAATCAACTTGATCTTCTCCTCCTGATCTCGTCTCAAGGTAAGAATCTCAGAAACCAAATTAGCATGCAGCGTAGGCGTAAAGCGCCGCGGATCGAGAATACTAATCGTCTCATCTGTGGTGATATCCTTGGACATGCGCTTATTGATTTTATCGGAAGGGACTGGCGGGGTATTGGACTTGCGTCCCGGTGGGGTCATTGAGCGACGAGCAGCGCGGCGCGAAGCGCGGGAGTTTTTCCGGGACGGCACATCGGAATGGGCGGGTGTTGGTAATGTAGCGGGGCCATATTCGTCTTCCGTTTCCCAGGCGTTCATGACGTCGAGGGTGGGAAACGGCATTGTGAAGGCGGATGCGTGCGCAAACGCGGGCGCACAGTGGAGGCGTTTGTATATTTGTGTATAGGGGGTATTATAGGTCGAGATAGTTGTTGAAGAATTTGGTTGTTACTTGTGTTTAAGGGAGACTGTAGGAATGGCGTTGGTGAAGAATAATGTGTCTAGCTTGGTGGATGTATTTTAGAGCTTCCTTCGCGGCTTGAAAACAAAGGGATGATAGGTGACAGAATATGTGGGATTGTATAAGTTAGTTGATTGGACTGGAAGCCAAATAATAGTGTAGTGTAGTAGTAAGTGATAGCTTTAAAAACAAAGAGAAGCAAAAAGATAAAAAGGTAATAGAAAATAGACAAAAGAAACGATTCAACGGTATAATGTACAGCCAGTGTCTCGAGAAAAGCGACAACTAAGCGCGAATGAAGATGAAGATTAACAAGGTAAAATGGAAATAGTTCGTGAGAATGACAACGTCTAGATCTATGACGCTGTTTCTATCTGCTGTAAGAAGAAAAGAAGACAACAGACAGATAGATACATAGATGGACAAAGAATACAAAGTCAAGACAAGTAAAAGCCTAGACTTGTGAATGATTTCCACGTCAATGGTGTCTTGTTCATGAAAGCTCAAGCAAGTTGAGTCGTGGTCGTGGTCGTGGTCGTGGCTTCCTAGTTGCGTGTCTCCAAAGTGACTTTTTTACAAGCTGCTATAGACTGCTATACTGCTTCTCTCTTTTGCTTGGTTTAACGCTGTCTTGGGATGATTGGATCCGAGGGCGAGGGGTGCTTTGCTTTAGACAAGGGGCGGGGGTGTATACTATAACAGAGAATGAGGGGCGTCTATTCTGAATGTTATGAGCAAGGTTATGAGGAATAGCTTTTTATGAAATTGGCGAACTGGGGTGTGCGTCCTTTAGTTATTGATGATTGTGGGTTAGGAGGTGGAGAGTGGAGTCCAATACAAGATACAGAGAAAGAGAAAGAACATTACCAAGAATAAGAACCAGAAGAAAATAAGAGAAACGAAAAAAAACAAAGTCTCCTGATCTATGTACATATGTACCAATATCTTGTTCTCATCTTTGTCCCTCCTCGGAAGACAATGAAACAAAGTTACCTCACTGTCTTGTCTCGTACATACATACCAAGAATATGCACAACGATATATGTCTGCATATATTCAAATGTACATTGTACAATGTACAACTTCTCCCTTGTCATTATCCAAGGTATAAGCCGGAAAACTTCACGTCAGACATCAGACATCCATCATCTCCCTCCCGAGGCCACTGACGGTTCATTACTATTCAGGTCATCGTGGAGATAAGACATTCCAAGACAACTGTGTATACATATGTACGTGGTAAACTCGTGACCTACCGGTTTGAAAAAGCTCCGACGAATCGACATAGCCCGTTCCGCACCGCAGCACCGCAACATCTCAGTACAGATGGCAAACTGATGTCACCAAGCCACTATAGACGCGGTTGAATCATGACATACGAATTCCAAGTCACCCGGTAATTCCAGTCGTCATCCGTGCACTGGTCCGTCCTTAAATGACTTGCACCAACCAACTAATGAATCCACCAATCGTGCCTTCATCTACAGCAGTCAGTGTCAACCCAAATCAAAAGAAATCAGCACCTAAAATCGTCGGAAACCAAAAGAAATCGGAAACACAACACAATTCATATCTGCAGGTACATACAAACTTAACCCATCCTCAATAAGCTGCATGCAGGAGGCGTCCACTAGCTTTATTTGTATGACGGCACTGTACCAGGTTTTGGTGCCATGAGATGAGCGACGACGATCGGATTACCTGGGACACATGAAAAAAAGCCTTGCTTTTTTACTAGTTTGGGTTGCATGTTCCGATTGATGTGACGGGTCTTCTCTGGTACAGGTCCGGGTAAATCAGCGAGGAATATCGTGGTAACGGATGGTTAAGGAGATCATCCGTGTTCTTCACAACAACACGACAATTCCGGACAGCCCGTGTGATGTAGTACTCAAACAAAGCAGAATAGAACAGACCTAACATGACAATGACAGACGTATGCTATTTCGAATGTGTATGCTTTTTTTCTTTCCTTCCTTCCTTCTACACGGAAATTATTAGCATCCAAAGTCAGTGCCTCCAGGCTAAATCCCCGCCCGTGTGTGCACCAATTCAGCCCAGTACAACGCTATTTAGCGAAAGCACCCAGGCAGGTAACAGGGCAACGCCTCTCTGAAACCGCCAATTCCGCGACTTTCTGTGAACACTCGGATTTGAATTGACTTCAAGAAGTATCTATGTACAGTAACAACCAAGAAAAAAAAAAAGACGGAACAAACGAACCAAAGTCCAAGTTCAAGTCCCATTCGGACCTCCAGTCATCCCCATTACCAGTTGGGGAAACTCCGAGAACTTACGGAACGACCCCATTGTTGTAAAATAAAGGACTGTCCCATCACATTCTATTATATATTCATCACCTTCCTTTCACACTATATGATAAAACATCCGTCCCCATCTAATCAAACAAAATATCCATGTCCTACCACACACACACACACAAAAGATACCGTCTGTATGGATCGCCCACGTAAACAGTTACTTATGTACGATTTCTACCCCCCATAAGCACAGATATCCGTACCAAACCAACTTTAATATGACACTTCATATGTTGATTCCACTGCACGGTTATCTTCCAAACCCAATTCTCATCATGATCAACGATAGGGTCATTAGGGTTACATATCACCCAAAACGGTCACCTTGTTCCATTTCTCTATACAACCAATTGATTTCTCGTCCCACCTGTCATATCACAAGATCCCAAACCGGACCCTGAAAACACCTCATACCAGCTACAACACAACACAGAACAACAAACTCCTGATATCTTGATCATGTCCTTTCTATCCGTCCATACAATATGCACGCACTTTATCACACCCCACCCCCAATACCACCAAAGTCGGTCGGTATCCCTGCCTTCAAAAAGGGGTCTATATTCTCCACAACCACCACAACGCGGATCGCCGTAGTAAACTGAACCAAACAACTACAACATACGTACAACCACTACTAACCTGTCATGTCTCTCTCCACAAGCGAACCAACAAGACACAAGACAAGATAGACAAGAACCAAAAACCATCATTTTGTAGTTACAAACACACGTATGTATAGATACATACATACACAACCCATACGCATCTGCCCTCTTCTTTTTTACTCTTGCTCTATTACTGTACATACTTCCGTACTTCCTCCCTCCCCCTGACCTCGAGCGACTCGTCTTTGTCGCCACCGCGTCTGACGCTTGTGCACATCACAACTCAACTAGACTTGTGCCTGTGCTTTTTTTTTCGCTTCTTTTCTATTCTTTTTTTGCACTATCAAACCTTTATATTGTCTATTAACAACGAGCCACTAGAAAGCGTATAGGCAACTTGCCTGAGTGGTTAAAGGGTATGACTCGAATGGTTTACCATCCCGCTATCATATGGCTTCGGCCGCGTAGGTTCGAATCCTGCAGTTGTCGCTTGATGCTCTTTTTTTATTACCATGCACATAGATCGGTAGTTTTTTTTTTCTCTTCATAAAGTCCTGTACCATCATCCGTCAACCGTATATAATATGTACATACATACATACACACAAAGTCACACAACCAAAATCTGCATTCAATACAAACAAACTCAATTACAAAAACCACATGCTAATAGAGCATCATGACTTGGTCTGCACACCAAGCCATGTGCCCCTCAAAAAGCCATAAAAAACAACGCAAAATTCTAAGCTACCACCCAAATAACAATGTAAAAAAAACTATCCACCCAAAAACTCAAATCAAGCAAACCCAAAATAATCGTTACCCGCCGTAATCGCTTTGAGTAACCGTGTCCGCAACACCTCATAACTCTCATACTCGGGAATATCCAGCTGATTGAAACACGTGTGTGAACTCGGCAGACGATCACTATCACCATAATCCCGGTGAATGTTGAACCGACTCACTCCGTTCATTCCTTCCAGCTCCTTGAACCCGTTCAGTGGTACCTTGGACGTACCCGTCACAAACTGTAACAGCTTCGCCTTCTCTTCCTTGTCGAATGACCGGACCGCACGCCAGAACCACTGGATCTGTGGAGACGCCGCTGTGTAGTTGTGGTACTCTGTATGCGCCTTCCAGTCATCCACATCAACGTCTGGCAAACCCGAAATCAAGAGCTCAAGCTCTTGTTCGTTGAAGATCGAAATCAGGTTCGCCGGAATGATGTCATGGAACCCCGCCAAAAATGATTCGAGTTGTTCCTTGACCGAAGAAAGTAACTTGTGCTCAACTACCAGCTTGACGTATTCGCGCTTGTTCTCCTCAGTCACAGCTACCTCACGTCCATTCTCAATCAAGTCGACAATCCTCGTTACTCCAAACTCCTCGTCTTCAACAGAGAATGTTTCAACAATAATATCCGTGATATCGTTGTTCAACATCCACACCAGAGACTTGTAGTAATCAGGGTCAAACGACTCCATGTCCTTGACTGAAACTGACTTGCCTAGGATCCGCTTGTACACTGCGCGACTGAAGTGACAGTCGAGCACACGACCTTCGTATAAAGCTTTGCCAATAATACGACCCACGAACTTGAAGTACAACAAGTGTTGGTCGTTAACGGCTGACAGTTTGTTGGGGTGGAAGGTTGTGCGGTCAGAGGATACCGGAGAAAATAGAGCATAATCAGCGTTGAACATTTGCCGAGACAAGACTTGGAACCACTCGCGCGTCACACCACCAGCATCAACACCCTCCTCACCCTGGAACCGAATATTCAACTTGCCATACTTCATCTCGTCACCCTTCTTGAAGTAGAGTGACCGATACGAGTCATAGAATACCATATCGCGACGGACAGACACTTGCAGAGTCGGGAAATTCGAACGTTGCACCTGGCTATTGCGAATGTGTACTGACCGCGTAAAGAAGTTGCGCTTGTTGTCAAACTCCAACACTGTCGGGTTTTTGACTAGGAGAGAAAAGTTGGCCGACATGAGTTTGGGGTTATTGCGCACGAGCTCGTTGAGGATACGCCGGTGTTCACCAGTAAACGTGAAGAAAAGAGACAACACCATCTGCTGCGTTGCATTGGAAGACGGCCCAACCGGCGTAGCTGTACCGGAAACCCCCGATTTGGCATTGGCCTTCGGAAGACCTACTGCCGTCGGAACAGGACTCGAAACCACAATATCAGTGGCTTCCGTTAAAGTTTCCTTGTTGTGGGCTGCCATGGCAGCATGCGAATCCTCAATGCTATTGGCACTCTTGCACACAACCATCAACGACTCAATAAGAGGTAGCAGAATAGTAGCAACGTTCAGCATGTTGTCGCGCTCGCGGATGATGCGTAGACACGAACTCAGCTTCTCCCACATACGTGAAAAGCCAGAGTCTTGGTACAACGACAAAATCAGCTCACTCTTGTCAGTCGACTGGTTAGCTTTGTTATCCGTGGAATTGCCTTCTGACTTGCGGTTCTCAAAGAGATGATCCAGCGCCGTCAGAACACGCAAAAGTTTATTCTGATCCGACGCACCAGGCGAGAACTTGGCTAGAGCAATGCCTTGAATCTCAGTACCAGATGATGCATTTTCAATGCAAGGGATCAATTGGTCAAGATCAATGGCAATCTTTTGCGCCAATCCATGAGCTTGACGGATGAGCTCCTGTCCAAATACATTTTTGGCCTTGGGTATAACGGACAGGTTCTTGATCGCCGCAATAGTATTCTGGAACGTCTTGGAGCTACACTCGCGAGCTACAAAGATTTTGATCACCAGCATGAGATTGTAGCTGGGGATAATTGGCAATTGTAGCATCCGGTGTTTCGTTGCTTCAGTCTGTTGACCATCCTTCTTGCTGCTGAGATCGACTGTCAAAGGGTGAGGAAGGCCAACGCTGCGTAGTAGCTCCTCATCCGTAAATGTGTAGAGAGGACCGACACGACCAGCCAAATACCCAACTGCAAGATCCCTCAAGGTATTGTGGAAGCGTGTCTGGGGAGAATTGCTACTTCCAGCTGCCGAGTTAGCGAGATCAAGCTTATTCTCGACCTCAGTCATAGTCATGACCTGAGCCGATTGATCAACAGGTTGTTTGCCTTGTTCGTCAGACTCGCGAATCCGACGTTCAATATTGGGCAGAGGAGTAGTCAGCCGCCAAATAAGTTCAGCCACAAGATTCATCACAACCGAACTCTCCATCACCAAATCGCGATCCAAGAGTCCCAACAATGAGTTGATGGCAAACCGCTGGGCATGAGAATCCTTTGTGATGGGTGCCTTGCCACGGCTCCGTCCAGAGCCAGGAGTAGTGGTGCCACTGGGGCGTTTGAGAGAGCTACCCGATAAATCATGCTCAGTCAAGAAAAGATGGCTGATTTGAGGGTTTCTTGAAAGCGACCCTAGAAGCTCAAGACATTGTTGCACAATGAGCAGAGGAGAAATATCAGACTGGTTCGACATAATACTGGCAGGGATTCCAGTAGAAGCTGATGAAGTAGCACCGGTGCCCTGGCCTCGCTTAGAGGATGCTTGTGGTGTCTTCAAGACGTCATACGAAGACTGCGCGTCACGAGGCCGACGAGCCTTAATGGTCAATTGACCAAAACTGCGCTCAACAGCATCGAGATCAGTGCTTCCATCTTGAAGAATTTGGAGAACTGTGCCAACAATCTCAAGTCGATTGTGTCGGTTCTGGCAGACATCGCCAAGCACACTAAAGAGAGATACTCGGAGAGAGCCCGGCTGCGCAATGAACATGAGGCGCAGAAGAGTAGCAATACCAGACTTATCCAGCATTTGGACCACTGCACGGCGTTGTGAGCGGGTATCATGAACCCGTTTACCCGGGGCAGAGTCTCCACGGAGGCCGAAAATAGCACTGGTAGTAGGATTGGCCTGGGCGATGTTCATCTGCTGCAAAGCTAACATTGGTGTAAGGGCACTTGCGGGGCTTAAAATAAAATTCTCCCGACTCTCATTGACAGGCGGGGGAACAGGGACGGGCATTAGATATTCCATAGAAGATGCTTGTTGCCGACTCGATTCACCAGCGGTATCCGTGCCAGTTACAGGAGGCGGTTCAGCAAACGAGCCGCCGCTTATCCAAGGCCGATTTCTATCGTTCGTAAGGCTCGAAGGATTCCCAGAGCTTGCAGCTGCACGTTGTCTACGNAATGGTCAATTGACCAAAACTGCGCTCAACAGCATCGAGATCAGTGCTTCCATCTTGAAGAATTTGGAGAACTGTGCCAACAATCTCAAGTCGATTGTGTCGGTTCTGGCAGACATCGCCAAGCACACTAAAGAGAGATACTCGGAGAGAGCCCGGCTGCGCAATGAACATGAGGCGCAGAAGAGTAGCAATACCAGACTTATCCAGCATTTGGACCACTGCACGGCGTGGTGAGCGGGTATCATGAACCCGTTTACCCGGGGCAGAGTCTCCACGGAGGCCGAAGATAGCACTAGTAGTAGGATTGGCCTGGGCGATGTTCATCTGCTGCAAAGCCAACATTGGTGTAAGGGCACTTGCGGGGCTTAAAATAAGGTTCTCCCGACTCTCATTGACAGGCGGGGGAACAGGGACGGGCATTAGATATTCCATAGAAGATGCTTGTTGCCGACTTGATTCACCAGCGGCATCCGTGCCAGTTACAGGAGGCGGTTCAGCAAACGAGCCGCCGCTTATCCAAGGCCGATTTCTATCGTTCGTAAGGCTCGAAGGATTCCCAGAGCTTGCAGCTGCACGTTGTCTACGACGAGACTCTTGACGCTCTTGTTGAATAATCTCAAGACGGAGTTCTGAAGGTAGAGCTTCAAGGAACTCTTGAAATTCATCAACCTGGCTATCTGGGTTCTGGTCAATTCTTTGAAGTCTCCGGGCAGAAACCGCCTGAGCGATAACTTCAACGCGGAACTCTTCGGGGAGAGCGTCAAGGTAATCCGGGTCGATACCAAGCTCAGTGATGTCATACTCCGCACCATCAACCATTGTAGTGACATGTGGGTTATCGGTGCGATCATTTGAAGGCCCTCCGGGGGCAGCAGTCTCAGACTCGGTATTGGAAGTAGGCTGAGTAGCAGCAGCAGCATCAGTGGCAGCAGTCTCAACAGTCTCAGCAGCGGCAGCAGCGGCAGCAGCAGCATCGGCTTCAGCAGTAGCAGCCGCGGCAGCCTCAGCCTCAGCCTCAGCAGCAGCAGCAGCGGCAGCGGCAGCAGCAGCCTCAGCCTCAGCACGGCGTCGAGCCTCTTCCTCCTTTGCTCTATTGAGGTTCTCTTGGTTCTGGGCCTCTTCACGATTACGTTGATCCTCCAGCCGGGCCTCGGGTGTGAGAGCAGCATTGATCAAACAGGCTAGACGGGCCGCCCTCTCAGTAATTGCATTTCCAAACACAATCACGGCCTCATCAATATAACGAGACCTAGTTAGCGCCGCAAAGAAACTGACAAATTGCGAGGGCTCGGTAGAAGCTCCCTCACGGCGCCACTCAGACCCAAATCCTCGATCTCGCATCTGGCTCCAATCACCACCGCCAGGTTGTTGAACATGGAACTGGAAAGGCTGGCCACGATTGATATCAGGCATGGTAGCGATAAGGTCGCGTAAGACTGACATGGGATGCGCCGCTACGTGATTAATTACTTGGCGTGGAATGCTAAATGACATGAGCCCATCCTGAGATGTAACGGGACGAGCAACAGGTGGACGTGGTGGGGCACGAGGTCTCAAGAGGGGATTGGTGCCATCGGCGTCAGCACCATTGATCCGATGATGATGTTGGCGTACAGCGGTGAAAAGAGTGCGTGAGTCAGCCAAGTCACGTCCCCAACGGGGTATGCTGGAGGGTAGGTGGCGGTGGGAACGTATGCGGGGAGAAGGAGCCGACGGAAGTTCGCCGTTTTCGATAGAAGTCGGATCCCAAGCTAAGATATCGTCGCCATTGCGGTTAGATTCATCTGTTACAAAGTCAGAAATATTACGTTTACAAATTTATGAGAGGTTGAAACTTACATGGCAGAAAGGCCTCGGGAGCAAAGGCGTAGTCGTCCTCATCACCATCATCATCGTCATCATCTGCTGTTTACAGAGTCTTGTTAGCATTACAACCCACAGAGTAATATAAGTGGTGTAGGTGATATCAGAAACTTACGTCCAACATAGTCGTCAGCAAAATTATCATACTCATCATCCTCACCCATTACGGCACGAGCCAAACTATCAAATAGCATGATATCGCCATGACCGTTGTGGTGGTGGTGGTGACTGTGGGGATGATGGTTGTGGTGGCCATTGAGGGTTTCAGAAGCATCGTGGAGCTGGGCGTGGAATTCATCCTCAATCTGGTTCATAACCGCTTCGTCTTCATCCGCAACGTCAGAATTTCTCCACACATCCTCATGACCGGTTTCAATGCCGTCACCATCAACGTCGATAGAATCCTCGTCATCATCATCATCATCATCAGAATCAGAATCAGAATCCTCGTCATCATCTTCATCATCATCGTCGTCATCATCGTCGTCATCATCACCGTCATCATCACCGTCTAAAGATATGATCTCGTCATCGTCATCGAGAACCATTTCATGGTCCATTTCGTTGCCATCGACAACCACTTCAAGCAAAGAATGACCAGGAAGACCTTCGATAGGACCCATCTCTTCCATACCCTCCATTTGCTCAAGCTCCTCCTCATCGTCATCACTGACAACATCGTCGTCATCACCAGATTCCTCTTCTTCATAGTCCATTTCGTCATCATAACCGTGGTCGTACATTTCAGCATCTATAGTGAGTGGTTAGTAAGATTTGTTACAGACAGGGAAAACAAACAAATCGTCCGGCTTACCTTGACCTTCGTCTGAAAACTCGGCCTCCTCTTGAATCTCAGTGTCACCCAGTGTAGAGTTACGGTAAAGATCAGGAGTCTCTTCGCGATTCACGTCTTCGTCACTCGATAGAGACGCAGTGGATTCAACCTCCTCATCATACTCAGGCAATTCGCTCGTGGTGATCAAGTTCATCATGCTGAGGCTCTTGGCCGTGTCAGTGAGAGCACGGAGAACACGCAATATATACTTGATAGAACGCTTTACACCTGGGTAATTGAGATCAACCTCGGCAATAGAAGCAGTAAGCTTCTCAATGTAGTTCTTCTCAAACATCATTCGTCGAATTTGAGAAATTTTAGGCAATGAGGGACTGTCAGTTGGCGAGCGCACATCAGCTTGGTTTTTGTCAACCCCGGCGAAATGACACATTAGCTCAGCCAGGCTCTGCATTCGGGCATACCGAGAGTCTAGAGGCTCATCCGAAGTGTATACGCGTTCGTAAGCTTTCAGCACAGTGTCAATGACAAAAGTACGAACAAACAAAAGGTCTGCATCGTCATCATACTCGTACTGTTCCTTGACAGGAATAGTGGACAGTCTCTCAGGCGTCGGATGTAAAAGGGCACTGAATAGCCTATGCACATGGGTAGTGGTGGCAAGGCGCATCTTGGTAACAATGGAGTCGACATTTTCATTCAGACTCCCCTGGCAAAGCAGATCCGAAAGGAGATACTGCAGAAAACTACGCTGCGGACGGATCGGAGTGTTGTGTTGTAGAGAAACAGAACGCTTGAAGTTGATGAATTCCATCTTGGCCCGACCATAGGACTGGACGAGCTCAGCAAGAGTGTTGAGAAGGAAGCAACGGTAGATAAAGATTGGATGCTCTTCTGGCTTGAATACGGGCTTAGTTGTAGAGGCACCGACCTTTTTGTCTGAATCTTGAGACCCTGGCGCATCAGCCGTCACGGCCGCAGTATCAGCTACAACTTTGGCGTCCTGCTTATCAACACCGGGTTGTGTATCTTGGACCTCGCGGTATTTCATGAGTTCGGACAGAAGGAAGTAAATAACCCCATCCGGGTTTTCAAGAATTGGCACACGCTTGTTGTCTACTGACTTTGGAGCATCAGTCATATCCACATCAGTGGCATTATCTGCAGGCTTGCTGGTGGCTTCGTTTTCTTCCTTCTTGGCGGGAAGCTTTGCAGTGTCAGTTGGCTCACGAAGACCAAGGATGTTGCCCTTACCAGAATCCAAGGTAGTCGCCGTCCAGTTCACAAATTTGAGCATTTGGTTGGTGACCTGAACAAACATCTTGGGTGAGCGCAGAGCAACAGCCGGCATTGCCTTGAGATAAGAACCAACATCAATAGTACGATTTCCAAGTCCATTGATATCAAAGTAGTTTTTGATTTCATGACGCATTATTTGCATCACAGTCTCGTCATCTTCAATGATGTGGCGCAAAACAATCATCATGGGTTTGTCAATTTTGGAATGACGGAGGCGGTCAGCACCAAGAGAGCACAACTGCTTGTACATCAGGAATAAACGTTGGAGGTTAAGTGCCGTACCCACTTCTATGGCCAACTCGCGGCGGCGAGTGAGAATAAGCAATACGCGGAGGGTAGCAAGAGCAGCAGTCTCATTTTTGCCAACACGATGAAGATATCCCAAAATGTGTGTTAGCAGCTGGTGACGCTGTTGTGGAGTAAAGACAGGAGCGGATGTCATGAGGACGATATTACCCGGCATGGGCTCTTTTTCTCCTGGCGGGGCCCATTTGGTCTCTTGAGGCTTCTCGTCGTGACTGAGGAGGAATTCAAAGATCATCAAAAGATAAGGCACCCATTTGGGTAAACCTTCCGAGGAGGAATCGGGGAAAGATTGGAAAAAGGAAATGTACTTCTCAAGACATTCAAGAAGAGCAGGCTTGTTGCCGTTAAAGAAGTTCTTTTCTTGAATGAGGAGAGCAAGCAAATGAGAATAAGAACAGATAGTCTCTCCTTGTTCCTTAGTTTGACCTACCAAGGAAGCCAATGCATAAACGAGCCTGTTTCCAACATCCTTGTATTCGGAAGTTGTCGACATGAGGGAGATGAGAAGATCAGCAAGCTCGACCGCAACAGGTTGTTTCGATAGTATCTCCAAGCCTCGGTTAACGGCATGTTTTTTGAGCTTATCACGGATGCCTTGGATCTCTAGGCGGTATTGCAAAAGCAGAGGTTTGCTGGATGGCTCGGCACTTGCAGAAGAGCTGCCATCAACATTCCCCATTTCAGAGTCCCCATTGGCAGAGGCGTCATCCTGGTCATCCGTAGACTCGGAGTTATCAATCGACTCATCGTCATCATGTTCAACAGGAGAGTGATCATCGACAGAAGGGATGACCTGGGGAATTTCTACTTCACTTGGGACTGGAGATCTCTGCGTTGCATAACCCTCGATGAAGGCATGGCAGTAGTCCATAACCGTAGCACCAGAATTGTTGCAGCGGTAAACGGCTTCAAAGACGAGAGCTTGCAAGTCTGGCACACGAGAAGTATCCATAGAGCGAAGCTGGCTCATCGTCAATGAAACAAGCGATGAATCAAAACTGAATTCATGCGAAACTGGCTTGAAAACCATTTCCCCAATCGGACTAGTGACAAGGAACAGGGTGGGATCATCCGCTTCCGTCGGAACACAAAGTCTAAGCACATTGAGTGTCATAGCTGCCATGTACTGCGAGAAAGACTCGACTGCCGGTGAGGTCCAAACCTCGAGTAACACCGGGGCAATCGATGTCTTGACTTCGGTGATCAGAAAATTGAGGAGCTTGTTGTCGCTGCGATCACTACGTCCCGCGCGCGAGTGGGGAATTCGACTGAGGATTGAACTGCTACTAAATGTCTCAAATGCTTGTTTTTGCAGAAGTTCGTTGTAGAAAGAAAGGATCTTGCGTAAAGAAAATCGAACCAAGCGCCCACGGGAGGAGTCTTCGTCGTGAGATACAATGTCTTTGGCAAATATCTTCATGATCTGGTTCAACACAGGGAAAAGACCGAGATGGTGAAGAGCAACGAATAAGCTTGGGATAACCTTGTAGGCAGTATGGTCTGCATACCCTTCTTGCAAAGAATCCTCAATTAAAATAAGACTTTTGGCAAGAAAAACGAGATCAGCAGCAGAAGGGTTATCAGGCACATTCTTGACTCTTTCCTTGAGATGGCTTATGATACAAGAACCTAGCTTGAGGGCAAGCTGAATGTGCTGTGCCCGTGTGTGTGCCTGACGTGGTTGGTGGCGCCGAACACAAAGGGATTTACCATAGACAGCATACAGAGACGGGAACGCAGCCGGCGCTGTATCGAGAAGAAACTTGATCGTGGTGTAGTTGTTAAAGTAAGCATCGTGCTTTATCTCATCTTGCTGGGCCTCCGTGACCTCAGTGGTTGTAATCTCATCATTTCCCCAGGCATCTACCATGTTGTACTCGGGTGAGTCCTGGAGCACAGTAGCCATGTGG
Source organism: Huntiella omanensis (assembly GCA_000833645.1). Lineage (NCBI taxonomy): Eukaryota > Fungi > Ascomycota > Sordariomycetes > Microascales > Ceratocystidaceae > Huntiella > Huntiella omanensis. Next base: position 5,884 of record JSUI01006128.1, on the reverse strand, counting down.
TTTCCATCGCCGGCAGCTTGGGCCGAAAGGGCATCGGTGAAATTGTTGACGCCGATGAAAACTGGTTGCCAAAACTGGGGCACACATTCATTGACGAGAGTAGACTCAACCTGGCAATAGTAGACAAGTTCGCCGCATTCAGTCAAGAGCTCGGAATGAAGGTCAAAGGCCAAACCAGCGGGGATAAAGCTGTTGGCCTGCGTTTGCGAACCGGCGGGGAAACAACAACAGACTACAAGAACATACATCTGACAACGCATCAAGGCCCGGGTTGCCTCTTCAGCATGAGTCAAAATGAACTTGGACTGGGGGTCCAAAGCATCATACTCATCAAAAGTCATGGCATGTCCCGGACGCAAGAACGGACCGAAAAACGACTTGCCATTCTCACGGACGCCAATCAACTCCTTGGCATGACGAAGAGCCTTGATTGTGCGCTGGAGGAGTATAGGAGTAAACAAAGGCAAGTTTTCTTCTGTGAGCTTGGCGATGATGGAAAAGAGCACATTGAGCGGGCTATCGGGATTGAGACCGACAGAATGCAAACTGGGGCTGTCAAGTAGATCCAGGAGCAAGTCGAAACCACCCTTGCGGATAAACTCACGCTTCAAAGGAACATTGTGTTCATATAACTCCAAAAAGGAACTAAGTTCCTGCAGACTGTTTGTGTAATCAAAAGTAGTACGTTGGGGCTCTTCAAGGTAGCCGACAGGTTCAACCTTTGACTCGGGCGAAGCGGAATTACCCGCCTCGCGCAGCTTGTCGGGGAGAGAAGAATCGCAGTGATGCGGCTTGCCGTTGACATCTGCGACTTGTACATGTGTCCCCCAATCCTCAATGAGTTTAGGGTCGTTTCCCATCTCCCGCACCCGAGCAATCATGTCGACAATAGCATTGCTCACAGGAATCTTGAGCTTGGGATGATGTCTGACGAGCTCATCAACTGCTCTGCCTAAATCGCTAGCCAAGTTTCTGTCTTGAGTCATTGCTTCCAAATGAGGCTTGCTCTCGAAGATTTCGAGGAGTGTCTCAAATACTCGTGATTCTACCACCATTTTCAACCCTTGGCTGTTTAGAGAGATGCTATTGATGGCGGCAGGGATTGCCCGAATAGCATCCGGTGAAGGGAGAATGCCCTCAGCGAGCGGTCTGTCTCTTTTTAAGGCCAAAACTTCAGCTGGTGGAGGGTGGGGTCGGACATCAACCGGAATAGAGATCTCAGGTGAATCATCACCACTAGTAACAGTTGGTTGGGTTGCCGTATCAGGTAATTCATTACCACTGACACACTTCAAGAAACTACGAATCATGCCTGACTCGGAAATAGCAGCAAAGCTGGTAGGATCATTGTTGATGAAGTCTGTCAAGATTGATACCGAATGGGTCCAGATGCCAGAACCGAAATTGTCAACATTTTCCAGTATGGTACGCAAGCTCCGCAGAAGATCTGATTTGTCGGCAAGATTGCGAAGGAGACGATCGGTGTTTCCATTACTTGTGTACCAGTTGCACATGATGTGGTGGAGATACTTGAGTGACCACTTCAAAGTGCATTGTTGCCAGTATGGAATTTTGTAGTCAACAATCTCGGACCTCAAATCTTTCGGAATTCCATTGCTGGGAATAGCTTCAAGGGCATTGTCTACGGTGTTGACCACCAATGCAGACATGACATCGAGTCCGTTGATGTTGAAAAAGGTAGTGAATGCAGGCTGGTAGCTGAGAACAAGGTTATCCAGATGCAGAACAATCGCACCATGTAATCTCTTCGCAGCAAACGTGTCAGCGCCAAGAATGTCAACTAAGGCTTCAACAAGACCAGCAGCGGCCATTTCTTGGGAGATCCGGCTAGCCACCGACATTTGAAGGGCCAAAGAGAGCAAAGCCCGACGCCAAGCATCAAGTGGGGTGTCCATCAGTTCCATGGCCTTAGGGGTAGGTGTCTTGTCTTCTTTAATCTCACCAAAGGCCTTGCGAACAACATACAACAGAATACCGTGATTGACATTGGCATTGAGGGCAGAGAAGACGTCATTTGCTCTTGATTCAAAATTACTGATGTTTTCCAGTAAAGAGAAGGACAGGGTTTGAATCCAGAGGGGAACCTCGACACTTGAGTCTCTGGTGGGGTGAATAAGATCTACAAGTTGGTAAACTAACTGGAACTTGCGGATCTCGTCGATATCGTGCCGTAAACATTTTTCCACGAAGGTGTGTTCCGAATGGATAAAGGCCAAGTTGAGAATTCCCACTAGACGGATTGCAAGAAGCTGAGTGCGAGACTCTTGGGAGCCCAACAGGGCCTTGGCAACACGGAATCTATGCAGAAGCTCATACTTGGTGTGACTGGGAATATCCTCGGGAATGGCAGCTATTAATTCATAGATGGACTTGGATTGAACATCAACTTCACGAACTTCGTATGTCTTTTGCCACGAGCGCACATTTCCAGTAGGCTCCAAGGCAAAAGATACACTTCGCTGGATCGAAGGCGGAGCCTCTTCGGTGCTAGACCCTGGGGTCACAGAAGAGGTCGTAGTCCGTCTGAGGGGGGTTGGAGAAGGCGGTGACCAAGAACTGGGTTGGTTGGCTGGTTCACGGATGGGTACATTCTTTTGTGGGTAGTATGAAATTCTGACATCCCCCCATCCATTCCACGAACTTTCATCGGATAGGATAGCCAAAAGGTCGTTGGCATAATTAGATGCAGCAGAACGAGCACCAACAGAAAGTGACTTTTCCTTTCCCTTAGCCGTAGTAGAAGACCGATTATCCGCGGATAAGAGCGGCGTCTTGACGAAAACGTTGGTGAGACATTGGACCTTTTCGAGGTCGATATTGTAATGGTTGGCGAGTAAGGCATTGATTTGGCGGGTGTTGTTAGCGCCCCCGAGTCTTCGAACAGATGCCTGGTATCTGTGGGCGAGCTTAGACCCCACCATGAGAGCTTGATATAGTAGTGACAGAGACACAGTATTTAGGATATCACTGAGATATGAGCTGCTTGCGTAGATACTGCGGTTTCCGCAACGTTCCAACAGGAGAGTAGTGAAGCGCAACACAGCCTCAATGAGCTCACGATCGCCTTCATCTGAATATCCCTCCTGGGTTAAACGCTCTGGGCTCCAAGGCTCGGCATCGCAGTACTCAAGATCCGGAGCTTTGTTGAGTAAAAGAGTTTGAGAAAAGGCAGTAGTTTGGGGGCCGAGGCTCAAATCATAAGCCCGGGTGAAGCAGGCGAGTATATTGTCGAATCTGTTGAGTAGTGGAATCCAGTGGTAAAGGTCGCCTCTAGGAAATGGCCAAGCCGATGGGAAGGTGTCAAGTTGTTTAGGAAGAGCGGGGAGAGGAGTTTCGGCGGATTTCTTAACGAATTCCGTGAGCCATGGAGTCTAGATCAGATAGTAACAAAGCGGTCCAAGGTTAGCTTGCGATAGGTCTCCAATTAAACTATAAAACGTCATAATTTCTTACCAAAGCCAGGCGATGCTTAGGCTGCATTGTGCGCGTTATTTTCCCCATGGTGTTCTAAAGAACAGCTTTGCCGCGTGTTGAGAAGAGAGTGGGGTTGTGATGCGTGCAATGTAGAGTCTTGATCGGCGATGGACATGCAGATGGCGGGACGGCCAGTTTCGAGGTTGATGCGGCTATAGCTTTTACTGGACGCGAAAAGTCGACGAAATCCTTTGGGTGCAGACAAAGGACTATCAGACTGTAAAATTGGCGCAGAGTGAGTTAAACTTCAGCCCAAGCAAGCAAGCGATGCCGTCGTTGTACACTAGGTGATATTTTTGAGGCCGCAATTGGTGATGTCAAGTTTGTGGTGAGGGGTGATAGAGGGTTCGACTGTTAGTCCGCCGTAGTAAGACAGGACAAGGCTGCGGACGGCGGGCAAAAACTTGACAGGGTTAGCTTGGGTGTCAAGTGATCCTTGATGGGGTGTGTAGCGACTTGGTGGGTTGTGGCGATATTGTGTAGTGGTGCTATGCTGTGTCATCGAGATTAATGTTCCAGCGGCAGCGTAGTAAACACAATGCTTTGGAGTCGAAGGAGAACTATTCCATAGGGGGCGGAAGTACTGTGTACAATCAACGTAACAGCGTTTCCAATCACGACTGCAGGGTGCTATTTGATACATCTACACATGTATGTAAATGGATGTTTACATATGTGCGCATGTAAGTACAAATGTGTGTATGCAGGTCTGTATTTGCCTTATCGTGATGCGTGAACGAACAACATGGCCCCTGTGGCTTTTCTACAGCTATATCAAGCCTGAGACCCCAAAGATTGAGTTTATTCATCTCGATGGTGCAACTTTCTTCCTCTGGGTGTCTTGCACGAGCCGACGATGGCAACCACAGTGTTTCGATACAATCGAATTGTCTTGAGGTCTGGACCAAATGGGATTGCAGGCGTTCAGGGATTGGGACTTTTAATTCCGGACTTAGAGCTCGCGGAACAAACTTACCAGCTGCTGTGAGAGACTAAAGCGTCAAAAGGCGTATATGTTTAGGTGTATGTGTGATGAGATTATCGTCTTTGAAATGTAATCTCCAAATCAAAGCGATGAAGTATTGAAATTCACAGGAACCGTCGGCGACAGCATAAAGGACCAAATAGAATAGGTCAACAGGGTATAGCGGCCGATGGACAAGGGGAATTGCAACTTTATGGTGGGGCAAATGCACTAGAAACTAGTTCAATCAGCGCTGTAGATGCTGACGTATCTGTGTTGATGTACATATGTACAATGTACATACATACATACCATAAGTGCAGTTGGTTGCTACCTGAGGAAACAAAACATGGAAAGAAACACGATGCATTGCGCAGGTACATATGTATGTACGAACATTATTTTTATTTGAACCTGGATAACTACTATAATGCCAGACAGTACATTCCTAAAAAAACGTATGCATGTAACAATCTGCAAGTCCATTCAGACACAGATTCATGAGCAAGCGATAGCAAAGAGGTCTATGACAGAATACCAGGGCTATTGAAATAGCACGGACTTGGTGGGGAAGACTGCGGCAGTTCACTGTACATATGTTGTATGTACATATGTATGTATGTATATGTACACACACATGTATGACGTTTTCGTTGAACGATAAGTCGTTGGTGTCTTGATTTATAAGCTTGGGTGGGTATTATTTATTCGATTTGAAGCAGCTTGACCAGAAAAGGTATGTACCTGTGCATATGCGGCATTTTGAGAGTTCAACTTTGGATTAGTACATATGTGTGTAGATTCTTTTAGATTCGATCAAGAAATTGCCTTTTGTTTTGGTATTTATCAATAGGGTTGGGGTCATAACCGTTTGTTTACAAATGAATTATCGTGTGGCAATTGGCTCAAGTGGCGACAATGTGAGTGTTGTTCAAGTCATAAGATACAGATTGACGAACACGTATTTTCGCTTGGGGATCTGTTGTTGTTTAGTTTTTTGAAGTGTAGTGGTTGAATGACACAGCAAGATATGACTTTTGATGTAGGTAATGACTTATGGATGACGTCATGACATTGTTGAGCCAATATAGATAGGTTTAATCACTATCTAGGTGTGAACTGGTCCATTGGTCTAGTGGTATGATTGGTGCTTCGGGCTTAACAGTCCTTCAACGGTTCACCGTGAATGTGCCAGGTCTCGGGTTCGATCCCCGAATGGACCCCACAATCTGTTTTTTTTTGCCTTGTCGGGCTCTGATTTAGAGGCCAATCAATCGATCCTGTGAATCGCCCGGTTGGTACTTTTACTTTTTTTTTGCTTTTTTCACTCATGGAAATATATGTACAGTAGGGTAATGTTGAAACGATAATTATTTTTTTTTTGTAATCCTTCCATTCGAATGAACAAAAATCACTACCTTGACA
>JSUI01006127.1:7798-21391 GCA_000833645.1 Huntiella omanensis | reverse complement strand
TGATAATCAGGAATCAGGTTAGGCCATAGATATAGCAACCACTTATAGTAGCTGATATCACTGGTACCAATAACTGAAGACCGAAGAACCCATCTTTTTGGTGCAGTGGTACTGGCACGCTCCAACAGCACTAGCAAGCTGCTGGCCTATCTGATGTCTTCTTACTGGTTGCTCGCTTCTAATTGTATGAGTATTCCCACCCGTGCGTCCTACATAGCCCTTGATAGAACATGTGGCGAGAACCAAGTGCAAAGAGTCCAGTTCATTTCGTACGCAGTGGTATGTTCATGCCTCCCAGTTCTAAACATCAGTAAACAATATATTTCGAATTTGATCAAAAAAATACATCACTCTACCATCCCCACATAGAGTAGCAAAAGGAAAAACCCATCAAAGATGGGAAAACCTCTTAAAGCCATGTGAATGGCTCGGTAGTCTTAGTGGCTAAATAAATAACCTGGATTTGCTTCTGATGTACCTAAGATAGGCACTGGGGTTTGGTCTTGTGTGTACCTGAGACAGGCACTGGTGTTTAGTCGTGCGTGTAGATCCGTCAGGAAATACAGTGTAGTCCTCGTCAGCAACCAGGGGACTCCACCCGTCGATGGAGTACAACCTTGGGTGTCAAGGGCCTCGTTAGAGAGAGGGCTTGTTGTGACCATGGCCGGATTTGAACCGACTGCATTTGACTGCCAGCCAGGTGAGGTCTCTAACCCCTCAACCACACGGTCTATTGTTATGAGGCTAACTCCTCATGAGCACCTATAATCAGTATACGGATGCTGTTCCCTGTCCGTGCTAGCCAGGGTAGATACATCTGCATCCATGTGTGTACAGTATCGTGGCCAGTTATCACGTGACCTGACCTGCCGTTAGCCTGACCCTAACCCCAGACGGATCCAGGTGGTAGGTATAACGAGGACGTCGAATCACTCAGTGTGGTCTAGACGGAACAAAGTCTAACCAATAAACAACAGGACATTCTTTGTTCACTAGCACCGACTTAGATCTCACAACTTATGGACAAAGTTTATTGGCTTTCTTTGTCACCCCTATAGTTTCGCCGTCTCACAGTAGATTGATCTTCTACTCTCCTGGGCGTGGGCTGTTATGCATTTTTGGACATCTCGGGAGTCGCACCGAGACTACCGAGAAGTTTCTGGTGCAGTAGTGACAGAAAACTTGCAGAAAAGGCTCGAAAGCAGCAGACTGAATGTGTGGGTATTGTCAAGCGTACACAAGAATCCATCGACTCGATTGAGCAATACCCAATCTGCTCGATCTGCTAGACACAGCGGGCTGACATCCACGAACTCATTAGCAATATGTATCAGTCCGTCACATGGAAATCAAATGGATATGTGTAGTATATGACCAGATGAAGAGGTCTGTATCTAAGTGAGCATACGTACCTGTCAGACGATAGACATACCCCTGATTATATGTATCTGAGAACTCACGCAGCTTATGAAGCTTAAAGATATGACCCTACATGACGGCTTGTACGTCTCTGACGTACAAATTGACAGCCTCAAGGACGAGACACAGGGGCTCACACATTATGCAATGGAGGCATATACCACGCCCTACTCATGTAAGGATGGCCCAGGTGGGTTCACAGTAACATTACAATGTCCAGCGGCGTCTGGTTAAAGGGGTGGCTCACCAGGCTCACAACATTGGCCCATGAGTGGAGACGCTCACAGGTGCACTCAGATTGAAAGGATGGGTTCTAGGATGCCTTGGCTTACGTAGCGAGTGCTCGTTAGAGAAATCCAAGTGCCAAGTTTGTTCAGTCTGTTCCTTCGTTAAGCTTGATCCAGTTAGTTTCGTCCTCAATATCGATATACTCTCTCACCCACACTTGCGTGACAACCTTGGTAAGAAATTGTTCGAATTCGTCGCACAGAAGACTATCGTCTGTACCTGCCGGCGATTCTTCTTGTAATATTTTAGTGCTTCTGATATCCAACGCAAAACAACCAGTTTGCGGTAACTTGTGGAAGTTTCTAAAATGTGATTCCAGGCAAAAGTGATGAACATAAATCATGATGGTTACGACAGAGAACTCATATAGTGCATTGCTGTGCCAGATTGAATATGCATGTGTCCACAGACTGCAGTGACCTTAACTATGCCTATTTGCAGGCTGCATTGCATCGTGAACAGTCAAAGATTCAACTAAAGCTACTTCCAAATCATTGAAACCATAACAAAGCAGCGCCCTTGCAAGCATTCAAACTTACCTTCTTCCACCTCGCCCGTTTCTTTAAACTGCAATCAACTTTCACACTCAATCGCTCTGAATTTGGCCCAGCCCAATACCATCAAAACACTTTCAATTCCATCAAAACAACTCGCTCATTCAATAGCGAAGCACTATCTGAGTCTTTTCTCATCAATCCAGACTCCCTCGTCCCTGCCAAACAATGCATTCCACCATGTCTCCCCCGGTAAGTCTTCAGAAAGTCCTTCCAAGTGGCTCATCTCAAGCTGACTATTTACCAAAGTTGAACTACCAAAACCCGACCTCCAACTACACTGAAGCAATTTGCATCGGCTGCCTCGAAACGATTACCAGCCCTAACGGCTGTTCTTGCACCAAATAACTGTCCTCTGGCCCGGCTGCCAATGGGTTCGTGATGTGCGCGTTGCTACGCTATGCCACTCCGTCGCCCGATTGATGTATTTCAGCTCAGCCCATTTACTCTACGGCGTTCTTTTTTATATGACTGTCTTTCGATACTTGGTCGTCTCCGGTCGATGTTCACAGCCTTCTTGCCCGACATACCGTTTCGAAATGTCATGATGGACGGTCTTTGAATCATGCCCCCAATACACCGGATGATGCCCTATATAGAAAAAAAATGACAAGTTATATCTTCGCTTCTTATATTGATGTTGTACTGTGTATGTAGTGTGCAGAAACGTCCGAATCTCTTGCCCCAAAGCACAAGTTTGTGTCGATCGGGATTTGTAACTTCATCCTGTAACGATATCTCTGTCGTCTGTGTGCATTTTTCGAATAGTGTAAGGTTAAACAATTGTAGTATCGGATGTTCGGTCCCTATGAAGCACTTGTTAGCTTTGTCTGTCCACAGCTAGAACGAAACTCAACTCCCACTTGTCATAGTAGCGACCCAAGTGATCCACAGCCCTTCTCTTGTACCGCACGTGGTGTATTCAATCCCGGCTAACACCGCAAAGCTCCAGCTCAATAACTAGAGCTAATTTTCTACATCCTAGGCCATCCCGGCACCAACCAACTTGGCCCTTCTATCTCACGTCTTGGTTATGCATCCGCCAATCCCTCCGCTCTAGAAACATGACATCGAACAGCTAATGCATTCTGGGTTCATTCTTTCTGGGGCCTGAGTGAACGGTCGCTCTACGCAGCCACATTCAAACTCTTCAAGTGAAGAGGTTCGCTACCAATACCAAGTTCATCCCCATCAATTTCCTTCCGAGAGGGAGAACACATCACCAATTGTTAAAAAAACAACAAGGCCAATCATAGGGTTACGTGATTTTTGATGCGTAACCCTGATAATCATGGGATCATTAAAGTTGACTGATGCTCATGAAGGTGGATCGTGTACCCTGTCTAAAAACGCGCACGGTCATCAGTTGGCCGGCTTGTTACTACCGAAAACAAGCGTGTCCCGATGCCCGGGTATCTGCGGCTGCTGTGGCGGCTATTGGGCCCAGATATTTAGCCCTGGAGGCCGGGACTCGCTGTTAGCGTGTAATGGAATCGGACCATCATAAAACGTATACGTCTCATCAACGGGACGGAACATCACATGACTCGGACTAACAGCTCTCATATATCACCTATCGCACGCTACAGGCAGGAGAAGCTAGAAACTGTATCCGAGAGCCACAGGACCTCGTATCTTCTCTCTCCGTGTTGGTGTGATGTTCCAGATGACGAGACCTTCCCGGGCCAACAATCACAGTCATTAAAACATGACGTCGGCAAGGTGCCTGCTGGTATTCACTGGGAGAGCTCCAGCAGTCAGCCAACACGTTTGATGCAATTCAATCAATCAGTATTCGTGTTTTTGAACGAGGAAGCGGGACGGACGCGGGCCTGATCGGTCGCCTCAACCGGGCTACAAACGTGTGAGACTTGAGGTCTCCATGTGGTGAGCAGATATAACGCAGGAGAATGGTCCGGTTTCCCAGACCAGCTGACCGTGAGATTCAACCTAATGCCAAAGTAGAACCTCCAACGTGATGGGTCTATAGAAGAATAGATACGATTCATTACACCATGCACGAGGAGAATAACTCGAAATCTAGCAAGCAATCACGAATATCTCGTTGTGGCTTGGTCATGGGGTTGCTTATCTTATCAATTGACGGGCAGGGTAGGAACCTATGGAGCGGGGAACCTTCCCAGTTGAGTAACATGGAGGTGCAATACTGAACGTCAGTCTACAATGGCAGGCTCATATCGCCCGCACTATCCCCTGCCAAGAGCAATGATATACNTTGGCCGGCTTGTTACTACCGAAAACAAGCGTGTCCCGATGCCCGAGTATCTGCGGCGGCTGTGGTGGCTATTGGGCCCAGATATTTAGCCCTGGAGGCCGGGACTCGCTGTTAGCCTGTAATAGAATCAGACCATCATGAATATTATACGTCTCATCAACGGGACGGAACATCACATGACTCCGATTAATAGCTCTCATATGTCACCTATCGCACGCCACAGGCAGGAGAAGCTAGAAACTGTATCCGAAGGCCACAGGGCCTCTGATCTTCTCTCTACGTGTTGGTGTGATGTTCCCGATGACGAGACCTTCCCGGGCCAACAATCACAGTCACTAAAACATGACGTCGGCAAGGTGCCTGCTGGTATTCACTGGGAGAGCTCCAGCAGTCAGCGAACACGTCTGATACAATTCAATCAATCAGTATTCGTGTATTTGAGCGAGGAAGCGGGACGGACGCGGGCCGGATCGGTTGCCTCAACCAGGCTACAAACGTGTGAGACTTGAGGTCTCCATGTGGTGAGCAGATATAACGCAGGAGAATGGTCCGGTTTCCCAGACCAGCTGACCGTGAGATTCGACCTAATACCAAAGTAGAACCTCCAACGTGATGGGTCTATAAAAGACCAGATACGATTCATTATACCATGCGCGAGGAGAATAATTCGATATCTAGCAAGCGATCTCCAATATCTCGTTGTGGTTTGGTCATGGGGTTGCTTATCTTATCAATTGACGGGCAGGGTAGGAACCTATGGAGCAGGGAACCTTCCCAGTTGAGTAACATGGAGGTATGATATTGAACGTCTGTCTACAGTGGTAAGCTCATATCGCCCGCACTGTCCCCTGCCAAGAATAATGATATACCCCGACGGAGCGCTAAAACTGGTACGGACGAACTTTCCTTCTTCCGTCTGCACCGAGTGTCACCTCGGACACTGAAAGGTTACGACTGTGGAAACCACGTCCCAAAGGAATGGCCGTACAAGAAATAGCCCTGAGGTCAGTTATGGAAGTCACATAGGTGGCATATGTCGTTAGGCTATCTCTCACGTCAGCCCCTGGGGAGTGCTTACTCGAGAGTTGGCGGTACATGTGAATTTGGTGTTTGTGGCTGTATCTCAGCCCTGATTTGATATACGCCACTGCTCACAACCCACAGAACTAAAATCAAGGAAATACTCTATGTTACACCATATCCCACATTAGAATCGCCAAGCTGTTCATTATCAATAGGNAACCTATGGAGCGGGGAACCTTCCCAGTTGAGTAACATGGAGGTGCAATACTGAACGTCAGTCTACAATGGCAGGCTCATATCGCCCGCACTATCCCCTGCCAAGAGCAATGATATACCACAACGGAGCGCTAAAACTGGCACGGACGAACTTTCCTTCTTCCGTCTGTACCGAGTGTCACTTCGCATACTCAAATGTTACGACTGTGGAAGCCACGTCCAAGAGGAATGGCCGTACAAGAAGCAGCCCTGGGGTCAGTTGTGGAAGGCACACAGGTGGCATATGTCGTCAGGCTATCTCTCACGTCAGCTTCTAGGGAGTGCTTACTTGAGAGTTGGCGGTACATGTGACTTTAGTATTTGTGGCTGTACCTCAGCCCTGATTTGATATACGCCACTGCTCACAACCCACAGAACTAAAATCAAGGAAATCCTCTATGTTACACCATATCCCACATTGAAATCGCCAAGCTGTTGATTATCAATAGGTCGGCTGGATATCTGGATCAATCCGGGACTTCAACGCTGCAAATTGCCCGGTATCAAGGTGTAAGGCTTAGTTCGGCAAAAAGAGTCCCACGCATAATGAGATTTAATATTCGAGTTCATTCTCTGAGAACTTTCACGCCATAAAATGGCGTCAACTATACCATTTGGCCCGAATACTTGGCGGANTCACAACCCACAGAACTAAAATCAAGGAAATACTCTATGTTACACCATATCCCACATTAGAATCGCCAAGCTGTTCATTATCAATAGGTCGACTGGATATCTGAATCAATCCGGGACTTCAACGCTGCAAATTGCCCGGTGTCAAGGTGTAAGGCTTAGTTCGGCAAAGAGAGTCCAACGCATAATGAGATTTAATATTCGAGTTCATTCTCTGAGAACTTTCACGCCATAAAAAATGGCGTCAACTATACCATTTGGCCCGAATACTTGGCGGACATTGGATGTGGTATGTTTAAAGCGTTGACATGGACCTTTCGTGCTATCCTTGAACAAACAGGTTCAATACTTGACGGCAGATGCATCATGGCGATCCAATTATCCATTACATGTTGAGCTATTGTAGACTGAGATAGTTGAAGCATCATTGATGGCTATTATGCGGACAGCCCTGGACTGTAAATAGAGACTGCACTGCCTGCTTGGTGAATACCATATAAACTGCCCAATCAGGGAACCTTCAGACAATTCATGTTCACTTTGGTCACTTCAAAACGGTTGATATGTCTTCTTTGTGCCTTAAATACGTTTGTGATCCAATGACAAGCATTTTGAAGTCAAAATCTAATCCCGTTTGTTTATAGAGGCACTGCCCTATAAACGGATGAAGTGCAGAAGGCTCGGGGCTACCATAACCCCTCATTGATCAGAGGAAACAGCCGAGGGTCTTCAATATTGTTGACCAGACGGAATTAATGTGGATCTTTTCACCGGGACTGCCATATCTGGACATTGTTCTGGAGCTCAAAAGCCGTTCAAAATTCACATCCTCTGTTTCTCTTCTTTCTCCTGTTCTCCTAGTTTCTATCAACGACAGAAGTTATCAAGAGAAACTACAATCAACGGTTTGCATTCACCTTCTTTATCAATTGTGCTTGTCTTCGACCTTTCCCTTTTTGATTGCTTGATTTCCTATATAGACGTTTGACCTCGTCATTACGTTCTGCCTTTGTCTATCACGGCAAACACTTCTGAAAATACACAGCCTCCTCACGATATTGCAACAGTANGGACAGCCCTGGACTGTAAATAGAGACTGCACTGCCTGCTTGGTGAATACCATATAAACTGCCTAATCAGGGAACTTTCAGACAATTAATGTTTACTTTGGTCACTTCAAAACGGGTGATATGTCTTCTTTGTTCCTTAAATACGTTTGTAATCCAATGACAAGCATTTTGAAGTCAAGATCTAATCCCGTTTGCTTATAGAGGCACTGCCCTATAACCGGATGAAGTGCAGAAGGCTCGGGGCTATCATAACCCCTCATTGATCAGAGGAAACAGCCGAGGGCCTTCAATATTGTTGACCAGACGGAATTAATGTGGATCTTTTCACCGGGACTGCCATATCTGGACATTGTTCTGGAGCTCAAAAGCCGTTCAAAATTCACATCCTCTGTTTCTCTGCTTTCTCCCGTTCTCCTAGTTTCTATCAACGACAGAAGTCATCAAGAGAAACTACAATCAACGGTTTGCATTCACCTTCTTTATCAATTGTGCTTGTCTTCGACCTTTCCTTTTTTGATTGCTTGATTTCCTATATAGACGTTTGACCTCGTCATTACGTTCTGCCTTTGTCTATCACGGCAAACAATTCTGAAAATACACAGCCTCCTCACGATATTGCAACAGTAAGTTAATCACATCTATATTTTTGAATCATGCACAGACTCTTGTTCTTGTGATTTCTTTCCCCTTCCCCTCGCCGGGTTCCAACAACACTGCGGCCTTCTAATATCTTATCTCGGTTCCCGGCCATCAGCCTGTGAATGGGTTTGCTAACAATACATCATCGATAGATATGTCTGACAAACATGTATCCGGGTTTCTTCCCAACATTGTCCCCAGAGACACAATTATCCCCAATGCTACTGCGGAGCTCCATACCCGCAACGTAAGTTCATCCTCGCCGTATTTCTGTCTCGAGACAAATCTAACCGATGTTTTATTATGAGTAGATCGTTATGAATGAAGGCGCTGCTGTGACCGCTGCAGACCACACAGCCAGTCGACAACTGCGCCCTGCCAACGCCAACTACTTCCCTGGTGCAACTCGAGGTCACCAAACTGGCGTGCCCGTCGCTCGTGAATCTTTCACTAGTGGCGGGCCTATTCCATGGGCCGCCCTTGCTCATCCTGTCAGGACTGGCGGTCCTGGTATCCATGCAGTCGACGGCGTACAATGTGCTGCGCCGTTTGCTGCTGAAGCCTCATCTTCGGGACAGAAACGTGCCTATGATGAGATGTCTGTGGGAGAGTCATCAGATACTCTAGACTCTGACGACTCTGATGTCCGTACCGAGGTTGCACAGCACTCGGGAAAGACTGTGCAGTCCGAGCCTGTCCGATCCCAAGAGAGGCTTCGGTCCACTTACCTGGCGCCCTGCATCTCGGCACAGGTGGTAGACCGAAGTCTGGAAAGCCCTGGCGGCATTCAGCTCAGAGACCTGGGAGTAGGTCCCTACCACATCACCCATGTGAACCCATGGGATCTGTCACTCTCCAACCGGCCGCTGAACAGCTATGGTCCAGTTGCCATCCCTCAGCCTTTCCCTTCGGCCAATGTTACCATTAAGGGGCCGAACCCTCTGGGTATGTCTGAGCAACAGGCACTCGCGAGTCACAAGTATCGTATCTGGCAGTTATACGGTGCTGCGGGACTTGGTAAGTCTTCCTGGGTGTCTAACGGCGCTGTCTCGCACAACACCCATGAGGGCGCCATCGCTCAGGGAGGGATCCATGGGCCATCCGGATCCCTGCAGGGGGCCGACATAATGCCTCCGCATGTGGCCGACATGTATCAGCATGTCGAGGTAGAGCTGCTGCAGCCGATAGACATCGGGCCCAGTGCAGCCGAGAAGGCGTGGAATGCTGGCGTGGCCGACCTTCTCGCGACCATTCGCAATGAGTTCGCGAACAAGGACGGCTGGAACATCGGTCCGGGCAAAAGCTCGTGTCGGGCGGTGGGTAGCCTGGACGAGCCACATGCCTATGATGAGGAAGAGGCCGTCTGTCCGCCGTGCTGTTCGGTCGATTTGTGGGAGGACATGATGGTCTCCGCAGCGACCCGGGGGGATCCGCCGTGGGAATCGTATTTCCCGGAGGAGTAAGAGACGCGCCATCAGAGAGCTTCCCGTTCAGCTCCTGGTATCGAAGGAACAAAATGAGCGGGAATTATATATGTTATTGTATTGAATGGGATATCTTGCCATTTTTACTTTAGGGTGAAAACTTCACCTGTCCATTAACATGTGTGTGATACAGTAAAGAGCTAAAACCGGAGTTTTGTGATGCCACCGGGGGCAGAATACTTTCAACCCTTTGTTTGGAGATCAATATCATAAACTGACGGGTTGATCAATGCTGTGGACAATCTCTGTTGTGTAAGACATGGCGGAACACGTATTTAAGGCTGCGCACGATGGCTCCAAACCCCGCGCACGTGACTCCTCAGACCGGAGGACCATGTCTACCAGGGAGATTCCCAAAAGGGAAACAGCTTGTGCAACGATTCGGTGGTTCTGAATTGCGTGAGCTCAGTAGCAATCTAGCATCGGAAGGGACCCACGCAATCAATTTTGGGTATTTAAAGTTGTGTTTCGACCCTGGGTGGCGTGGATTTTTCTTTCCTCCTCTTCATACTTCTATCTATCCAGAATTTGGCCCATCCAACTGCNTGTTTGGAGATCAATATCATAAACTGACGGGTTGATCAATGCTGTGGACAATCTCTGTTGTGTAAGACATGGCGGAACACGTATTTAAGGCTGCGCACGATGGCTCCAAACCCCGCGCACGTGACTCATCAGACCGGAGGACCATGTCTACCATGGAACTTCCCAAAAGGGAAACAGCTTGTGCAACGATTTTGTGGTTCTGAATTGCGTGAGCTCAGTAGCAATCTAGCATCGGAAGGGACCCACGCAATCAATTTTGGGTATTTAACGTTGTGTTTCGACCCTGGGTGGCGTGGATTTTTCTTTCCGCCTCTTCATAATCCCATCTATCCAAAATGTGGCCCATCCAACTTCGATCGTTGGCGATACAATTCACGCGCCAACTTTTTGTTCCCGTCAACATTAAACTCAACTTCTTTGCCATCACGTGTCTTCCAAAGAACACATCCACCACCAGCGGTTCTTCCGGCCTGGTCGATGTAAGCTTACTACACGTTTAATCTATATTGACTCACACAACGCTAACCTTCTTTCCTGCGGATAGCATATCATCCTGGCAGGAACGCTCTGCTCCCGCTGCAAGGCAAACGGCCAAGGATTCTGGGTTTCCAGTGGCCGTACCTGCTCCATCTGAGGATACCAGAACTAACGGTATCCTCACACAATGCTACGACTCCACCAGGCCTTCCCGAATACAACCACGGGGTGAATAGGTGCGAGAGGGCCTCGCCCGACAAATTTAAATACAAATATCACTGAACTTGTCATCTAATATCGAAATAATTGTGAAAGTGACTGGAAGTATTTGCTTGCCCTGTTACGAAGTTTCTCTGCAGCCATATGATATCCTTGATAGTGCCTTTGTGTATGCGTGACTGAGAGAACCTGTTCTCGTTTCAAGGCTATCCCCTATGGGCACACGGCTCATGTATACTAAATTGACAGACCTCTATGACGGTTTTCATCCACTTTGGGCGCACTCGTGATCTGTGGCCAGCTCTGTTAATATAATACTACCATGTCTAATCCACTGACATCAATATGATACAGTAGGCCCGAAGAACTGAGAGGATCCTCATCAATGCCGTTNGCTCTGCTCCCGCTGCAAGGCAAACGGCCAAGAATGCTGGGTTTCCAGTGGCCGTAACTGCTCCATCTGTGGATACCAGAACTAATGGTATCCTCACACAATGCTACGACTCCACCAGGCCTTCCCGAATACAACCACGGGGTGAATAGGTGTGAGAGGGCCTCGTCCGACAAATTTAAATACAAATACCACTGAACTGGTCATCTGACATGGAAATCATTGTAAAAGTGACTGGAAGTATTTGGATGTCCTGTTACAAAGTTTCTCTGTAGCAATATGATATCCTCAATGATGCCTCTGTGTATGCTTGACTGAGAGAACCTGTTCTCGTTTCAAGCCTATCTCCTACGGGCGCACGGCTCATGCATACTAAAGTGACAGACGTCTGTGACCGTTCTCATCCACTTCGGGCGCACTCTTGATCTGTGGCCAACTCTGTTAATATAATACTACCATGTCTAATCCACTGACATCAATATGATACAGTAGGCCCGAAGAACTGAGAGGATCCTCATCAATGCCGTTGACCACTATCTGCATGATCCATGTTCGCTTGAGAGCCGACGCTTTGAAAGGTCAGGTCTACTCTGATTTGGCTGTTCTTCAAGCTCTCCCGACATGATACCAGTGGGCATTGTGAGACGTAATACTACAGTTCACGGCATCAATATACACGGATTTCAGTGCTTCCTCACTAACATGAGGTTCATCTTCGTGCGAACTCGGCCCCCTTTGGCCTCGTACGAACTTCGCAGTTCAAGTGAGCAGAAAGTTTCTTGATGTCGCATCCCAGCGTTGCAGCGATAGTTGCCCTTATAGTATAGACATTTAGGCGAGCTAGACGCTTGTGTAGAATGTAGTCTTGCAGCTCCATGGCTGGACATTTGGGAAGAGGAGCATGCTCTGGAGCAGTGNATTGTGAGACGTAATACTACAGTTCAGGACATCAATGTACACTGCTACCAGTGCTTCCTCACTAACATGAGGTTCATCTTCGTGCGAACTCGGCACCCTTTGGCCTCGTACGAACTTCGCAGTTCAAGTGAGCGGAAAGTTTCTTGATGTCGCATCCAAGCGTTGCAGCGATAGTTGCCCTTATGGTATCGCCATTTAGGCGAGCTAGACGCTTGTGTAGAATGTAGTCTTGCAGCTCCATGGGTTGACATTTGGGAAGAGGAGCATGCTCTGGAGCAGTGGGTGCCTAGTTGAATACATTGGGCACCATGACCCTATGGGTGTTCACGACGTCTGTGGTGCATTTACCATTGATGTTTGGATCTGGGAACTCAATCATGGAAATTTGGGAGGTCTGGGGGACCTTGCCGCCGTGTCTTTCATAGATGTAAATGGATTCAGCTGATTCAGAATTTTGTAGAGCTTCTATGGACGTTGGCAACTGTGTGATTGAGGGGCTTTCATGATCCGTAGAATTGCTGGGTGCTATGGGACTTTGAGTAAAGATGTGGTAATGGCCATGGGATTGGTCCAGAACAAAACCGTTAAGAACCCCACTACTGTCTTGGGCTGTGATTTCGATTTTTTTGAGTTAAGCATTGATGGCACAGTATATTATGGGGTTCGTAAACAAGGTACATCATCCAAGTTGAATTTTTTGTCTCCCTCTCTTAATCTAAATATCCCCATCCTCCTGGTCTTAAATTCACCGCCGCTTGTCTGACGGGCCACGTCTTGAAACCTCACCGAGTCTTGGTTTCACAATGTTCTAAGACATACCACTGGATGGTCGTTTGCTCGTGTATCTAGAATACTGTCGATGGGCGAGATCCTAAGGGGGGATTGGTGTAAACAATGGCGAATACAGATTCTGGGATATCGATGGCTGAGCAGAGGTTTCGAGAAGTCCAGGGACATTGCGGAGGTAGGAGGTATCAAAACAAACATATCGATTTGATTAACATAGCCGTTGTTGTTGTTGGTTTTGGTATCTTTTCAACTTGCGGGGGAGCGGGTCGTACTGTGTGTGCTGACCCGCTCTGAAGGGGAGGCCCAGCTTTGCGGCGGTTGTTTGTTACCAAAGGAGCTGAGGAGTAGGAAGTTTGAGCAGCTCTCTTTGGCTCTCTAGGCTCACTAGGGCGTTACATGTACTTGATAACTGGACACTTGTCCGTGAGATGCGCCATGTTGAGACAAATTGTGCAAGGCGGAGACGGCTTGTCCGCTTCAAGCCGGAGTTCTGCAATGACATCTTCGTACTTCTTTCCAACGAGCCGGTCAACAATGTGCGGGTATCGGGCACCGACGGCTTTCAAAAGTACACTTGAGATAAGCTCGTCCTCCATGACGGCCGCAACGATCTTTGCATCCATAAGTTCCCGAGAAAATCGGGCGAGGAGAT